>VZTX01027278.1:214285-232336 GCA_013400915.1 Pardalotus punctatus | reverse complement strand
AAGAAAAAAAAAAAAAAAAAAAAAAAAAAAAAGAATTGTCCAAACGATTTTTAGAAAGATAATGTTTTCAAGTCTGTCAGGTCTGATGAAACTCACACTAGTGTAATTAAGGAACTCATCAGAGCAGACTGAGCTATTTGTGATTATCTGCAAGAATTCTAGGTTTAAAGGGGATGTCCCAGAGGGCTGGAAGATGGCAGAGAGGGGACATGTCTTTGCAGAAAGGAAAAAGGAGGAGCCAGGGAATTCAAAACTAATCTGCCTAACTTTGATAAATGGGAAGATAATAGAACAAATAATTAAATAACCTAGTTATAACCCCAAGAGAACAATATGTTGACAAATATCAGCCAGTGCAGAGTTTTTGAATATTTTTTTTTATTTTTAACAACATTGCATATCAGACCAATTTACTTGGTAAGTAGCCCAGTAATTAAGAAAGAGGCAGGATGCCATTTTCCAGCACAATATTCTGCGAAGTAAAATAGGAAAATATGATCTTGGTGAAATCACATTCACTTGAACCTGCTACTGAGATAAAAACTGCACTTGGAGGCCAGGTCTCAGTCATTCACTGTCAGGGCAGGGTGACATTTAAGGAAATCCTTCCAGCATTTATCCTAGTCTCTTTTCTATTCAACTTATTCCTTAGAAGCTGGGACTGACAGTGAGGTCAGCACTTACAGCACAAACTGTAAAGCTAGAGGATGATCCAAACTGAGGAGGGAGTTAAAATCTGCAGCTTGAAACCCAGCAAAGATGAGGTGTCTTTGAATGCCAAATAAAATAGGCTGAATAAGCAGAGAAGTGGCAACACATCAAGAAGTGATCTTGGGAATACCAGAGGACCAGAAGCTCAATGTGCACATAGAAAAGAAGATGAATCTTTATTTCAAGGTGTATCAGTAAGAGGGCTGGATGTAAAACATGAGGTAATTAGCTTGCTCTGTGTGTATAAAAATAAAGTTGTAACAGAAAAAATAAAGACACTGGTAGGACATCAACTTGGCTCCCTGCTTGAAATGAGATAATTCCCCAGTGAGTTCAAAAGAGAGCAATGGGGATGATATGTGATGTGGAAAACACATTATCCAAGCAAAGGTTGGAGAAACCATCTTTGTTCGGTACAGAAACAGGATCAGGGGAGAACAAGGGAGATGCTGTCAGTCCTGCAGCATGCAAAAAGGGTGTTACAGGAAGAAAAGAGCTTAGTTGTTCTCTCTGTTAAGGAGAGTTTTGTTTATTTTACACAGAGATATTTTGAGCTAGCAGCCTGGGGGAAAAAGGGAAAAAAAAAAAAAGGGAAGAAAATCAAAACCCAAACCCCAAAACTCAAAACTTTCTCATTTGAAGGATAGTTGGAACAATGTACCAGAGGCAGCTGTGCAAACCCTGTCATTTGAGGACTGTTAGCGAAACAGCTGCTAGGGCTGCTCTAGATCATCTCTTGAGGTCCTTTCCAGCTCTGCTTTTGTATGATCTTGCAGAGTAATTGAGCCTCTGTTTAACATTATGCACATAAGTGACTTGCAAAATAGGCAGTGTTCCAACCTGAGCACATGTTTAATTGCTTTGCTGGTCTGAGGCCCAAGGTATTTCTGGAAGGTGTTAATTTATTCCAAAAATTCTTGCTAGAAACTATTCCCTGATGCACATTGACACCTGCAAAAAAATAAAAGCAGTATTCTTCTGTTTCCAAGCTGCTGCATTCCTTTCAAACCATCCTGCCTTCCTCTGATAATACTAAGAAAATAAAAGATTCTCTGTTTAAAACCTTATTTACTGAGTAAAACTATTTCCTCATGTGCTGTAGCTACAAAAGAAACATGAAGTCACTGAAACAATGAGATGAATTATATCAATAAAGTATTAGGGATACAAACTATGTATGTGCATGTATTTACAATTCACTCAAAACCATATATAATACATACAGGCATTACACACACTAATATGCTCCCCTGAGCCTTGAATGGCTGGAAAATCTTGTCTTACAGCAGCAGGACCATTACATTTAGTTCCTAGGATATCTCTGTGTTTAAGCTCACTGTGCCTTGTCTCTGAGGCAGCTGGTACACGGTGCCTCCACCACCACGAACAGCAAAACTGTTCATAAAGAGCGGTTAAAAGATCTTAGGGGAGCTGAGATGTACTGAGATTTGGCTTTCCCAAAGCTAGATAACCTCTTCCCCAGCACATAGGGCCAAACCCCATCAGCACACAGCTGGTGCCTGCATGGAGAGGCTGGGCATGCCAAGTGCAGCTCAAATACCAACAAATCCTCATTTTGGTGTTGCTGGGGGTTTTGCGTGTGTATGTGTGTGTAATGCATTGTTGCTCAGGAGTATCAGAGTAATGATTCAGGTCTTCCCAGTCTGTGCGAGGTGTGCAAACACACAACAAAGGAAGAAGCTCTGCCTAAATGTTTCCAAACTGAATGCAAGATGAAATACCAGAGTTGGATGAAAGGAAGGCAGGGAGGAACAAAAGGAAATTGTAAGCCAGGTTGCACTATTATCTGAGAATTGCTGCTGCTGACAGAGTTGAATTTTAGCTCTTAAGAGGCTGCTTGTGGAATGCGATGAGAAATGACCATCTTTGTCTTAAGATTTTGATGGGAAGGGGAATTACCAAGAGAACTCCCATGCCCAGAAAGTCAAGCAATTGGGTGCCTGTGTTGCTGGCAAGAAGCCTTGTTTCAACCCCTCACTGCAAAGCTGGCAGTGAAGGGACTTAAATCTGCTTGGTCTGGTAGTGGTTGGACATTCCAGAAAAACACAACAACCAAGGTGGAGGTGATAGACTGAGGCAAGATTTTCAGTTCAGCCACTCTCACTGCTGCTAAATTTCTTCCAGCCTCGGATCTGTCAGAGCCTTCTGCCCTGCATTACGTTGGCCAGAGATGATGGTGGATGCTAACAGCCCCTCTCTGGGCCAGGCCCTCTCCTTGGTTCTTCCTCTCTCCCTGGGAAATTGGGAAAAGGAAAGGGAAAAATTTATGGTAAAGGACATCCCTTTCCAACTACAAACTGGCTCCTGTGAAAAACTTGAT
The DNA here is from genome assembly GCA_013400915.1 of Pardalotus punctatus. Lineage (NCBI taxonomy): Eukaryota > Metazoa > Chordata > Aves > Passeriformes > Pardalotidae > Pardalotus > Pardalotus punctatus. Next base: position 229,284 of record VZTX01027278.1, on the reverse strand, counting down.
GGCCATGAGTGGGGGACTCTTCACTTTATTTCCTTGGTAGAACCAAAAATTACCAGTTTTCTTGAGAAAATTTTAACAGCAACACTAAAATATTGTGTTTGAGTTTAATTTCTAAGAAACTTTAAACTGAATTTAAAAGATACTTTTTCTTTCCTGGCTTCCTGCTGATATGATGAAATATAGGGGTTTTTTTTTAGCAGTTGCCCTTTCACTGTGAACTTTCAGATATGCAACTTCACTAATGAGATTTCTCTTTGTGAAGCTGTAGTGTTTTAATTCTGATAAATCAAAAATCCCATCATTAATTTTAAATCTGCAGAGCATATGAATGACGATTTTCCTAAAATACACATTTCTGTCAAGTCATTCATTTCTTATTTTGAGATACTTATGTTTTCCAGCTTTCCTGCTGACACATAAATTGGTATTTTCCCAGAAGCTTCCCTCTGAACAAAATTTCTCATGCAGGGTTCAGTCAGGCAGTTTCAGTTTGTAAGGTCTAATCCTTTAATTGTTTCACTGATGAAAATTCCAATAACATCCGATTAAATCTCTGGCACATGTTAGTTATTATTTCCTTATCAGTAATATTTACTATTTATTCTCGAGCAAATACACTCTCAGAGCACCCAGGGTACAATACACATGCTCATTGAAGGTTGTATTGTAGACCACTTGCTAACTTTGTCTCTCAGAAGGGCCCACCAAAAAACCCTGGGAAAACCTTAAAATTACCATTCTGATGAACCCTGCTCATGCATACTAGAGAGGGCCAGAAAATCCCCAAGATGCCAAATGCAGTCTCTTGGCCGATGTCGATGGTGCCAGTGAGTGGCATTGGCCAGTCCCTCCAGTGGACGCCGGTTGCGTTCCATGGCTCCGCAGAGAGGTCTCAGGACAGAAGCAGAGCAAGACCGGACAAGGATATGGGCAACGCCATGACTGCACTTCTTTACACCAGGAGGTGGTAAGGTTGAGAAAGCTGGTCTGGTCTCATAAACCAGAACACTTGGGCAGGGCACTGGAGAGAGCTGCTGGCAACATCTGGGGCTTTGTCCCAAAGGGAGCCCTCCTGCACTCACCTGTGCAGGCAGGGCAGGAGCTGCAGGGTGGCAGTGGCCGGCTCTCCCACTTCCAGTCACTGCTTTCCTCCTAGCTGGCCCATCCATCTGAACATGATGCCATTTTTGTCACACTACCTTCCCTCCTCACCAGTAAATCCTCTTTCTGTCCTCTCTTTCATCTTTTTGCTTGAGAACATCAATTTTCCAGAGAAGGTAAGGACACTTGCTTGGAACTCATTATTGATCTATTGCAGGATTAGTAGGAATTTAACATTCACAGGCACAACACCACTCACAGGAAAGCTGAACACCAAAATATTCTTAGTATACTTTTGAAATTCTTATTGTTTTTTCCCCTAATGGAAAAAAAAATTAAGCAATTTCAAGAGCACCAGATCTACTGTGATTCTTTGCGTGGTGGAGAACAGGCTAAAAGAATGTTATAACTGGAGATGGCAAGGGAGATTAAGAAAAGGAGGGGGTGTTTTCTTGGAAAAGGCAGTAGATTAAAACCAAGGCTTTCCTTAGGGACCTATTGTTTTTTGCTTGCTTTTGATGAAGAACACAGAAAGCTTTTTTTTTTCTTGGGTGCAGAAAAGAACCTCTAGCCTAGGGAGGCACACCCTAGGATGGTGAGTGGGCTGGTGGAAGGAGTGCTCTTCCTCTTCCAGATTACAGACCACTTTTCAAGTGAAGTCTGAGCTGTTGGCTATTGTGCAGTGTGTACTTCCCCTCCCCCCCCCTTTCTTTCTCCATATTATTATTTTTATTTTATTTTTGGCAAAAACAATTGAGAGAGTCTTGGTTTTACTGCACTTTGACACAAGTGTCAACACCTCGAAATATTTTTCAAAATGGAATTCTTGCTGCTTGCCCAGCCCTATAGTCAAAGCCCCAAAGTTTCCTCGGACACCTACCTTGCCAGAAAGTCGGGAAATCCTTAGGCTAAGTGATGCTAAGATACATGTGCTTGCAGAGAAAAGCTGGCACAGAGTGCCTCAGACCCCAGTTTTGTGGGGGAAAAACACATCAGGAAGGGAAGCTGTGAGTGCCTGGTGAATCCCTGGTCCTAGAGGCTTTGTCCTGGTTGACTCCCTGTGAATTCAGTCCAGTAACTGTTTAAGCAAACAGCAATCTTGCACCACAGAGCATATGGGAGAGGTAACTGAGCAAGTGTGATAAGTGAGGGGCAGCGAGGGCAGGGAAGCCCTATGTGCAGTTATACAATCAGAATAATTTAGGTTGGGGAAGACCTTTTGGATCATTGAGTCCAGCCAGAGCACTGCCAAGTCCACCACTAAACCTTGTCCCCAAATGCCAGATCTACATGTCCTTTACATACCTCCAGGGATGGTGACTCCCTCACTTTCTTGGGCAGTCTGTTCTAATGTTGGACTATCCTTTCCACGAAGAAATTTTTCCTAATATTGACTCTAAACCTCCCCAATTGCAGCTTGAAGCTATTTCCTGTCCTGTCACTTGGGAGAAGAGACCACCCTCCACCTGGCTATACTCTCCTTTCAGGCAGTTGTAGGGAGTGATAAGGTCCACCCCGAGTCTCCTTTTCTCCAGGCTAAACACCCCCAGCTCCCTCAGCTGCTCCTCACCAGANCCCCAGCTCCCTCAGCTGTTCCTCACCAGACCTGTGCTCCAGACCCTTCCTCAGCTCCACTGGCCTTCTCTGGACACCCTCCAGCCCCTCAATGTCTTTCTTGTAGCGAGAGGCCCAAAATTGAACACAGCACTCGGGGTGTGGCCTCACCAGTGCCGAGTACAGGAGGACAATCCCTGCCCTGGTCCTGCTGGCCACACCATTCCTTATCCAGGCCAGGATGCCATTGGCCTTTTGGTTACCTAAGCACACTCTGGCCGATGTTCAGCTGCTGTTGACCAGCACCCCCAGGTCCTTTTCCTCCTGGCAGCTTTCCAGACACTTTGCCCAAGATGCAAGTGCAGGGGAGTGTTGTGACCTTATCGAACCTCGTACCATTGGCCTTAGCTCACCAATCCAGCCCATCCAGATCCTTTCACTGAGCCTTCCTGTTCTCCAGCAGATTAATACTCCTGCCCAACTTGGTGTCATCTGCAAACTGACTGAGGGTGCACTCGATCCCCTCATCCAGATCATTGTTAAAGGTATTAAACACGGCTGGCCCCAGCACTGAGCCCTGGGGAACACCACCTGTGACTGGGCACCAGCTGGATGCAATTCCGTTCACCACCACTCTCTGGGCCTGACCATCCAGCTGGTTTTCTACCCAGCAAACAGTACGCCCACCCAAGCCACAAACATCCAGTGTCTCCAGGAGAATATTGTGGGAAACTGTGTCAGAGAATAAATTCCAGGTAGAAAATTTCCACAGCTTTTCACTCATCTGCTAAGGTTAATGGTCATCCAGCAAAAGCCAGGATGTGCTGCAATCCACCTGTTTGCACATACAGCCTTCTGCCTTGCCTCCAGGACACTTTTAGGGGAAGGGCACAGTTGTCTAAATACACAGCTCTTCATCAAAAGCTGCATCTATTCAACTTTTTGGGTTCTGAATGCCTGAATGGGAGCCCTTGCCTCTGCCCCTTGCTGTGATGATGGGCTTTCATTCCTGGTATTGGGATGCAGCCCCATCCAGTGAGGCTGATGGACACCCAGGGACACATGCACTCTCCTCTGAAGGATTTCTTTTATTGTTCTCCCCTTTTTTCTCCTTGTTTTGTTATTCTTACCACATAAAGGAGAAGTCCTTCAGACAGAGCCTGCCGGAAAAGCCAAGACACATTCAAATGCTCTCTTTTCATTGTTTCCAGAAGATTAATGACACATAGGCCAATGGGCCCATAGCCCTGTTCCCGTAGCCTGCATGCCAAGGGGGAACAAATGAAAGCATGTAACTGGAATTTCCACTCAGCTTGTCTCAACAGCACATGAAAAGCTAGGACAAATCAAATTACAGCTACAGAATAAAACAAAGAAGTTGCCCTCTCAAAATAAACAAACAAGCAAATGAATAGGAGAGTGGTCCCAATTTAATTGGTGAAGTCAGGCAATGATAGCTGTTTCACATCTGGGCCGTGCTTGCATTTGGCTGGAGGCAACATTTTCATGCCTATGCTAAACTCCAGCCGCCAGTGAGGATCTGGTGGACTTTAAATGTTTTTCAATCTAGGCAGCCTGGTGCTGGCTTCCCATGGCCAGCTCCTCGTGGCTGCTCGCTGCTTCCATACCCCAGTCACCTGAGGCCCCAACTGCTTCATCCCTGCTAAGAGCAGGCATCCTCCTGTTTGTCCCAAATTCCAGTGCAGCAGCTGAAGCTGGCTGGCAGATAAGCTGCTGTGTGGAGGCCTGTCAGTCAGAGCCATGGGTGTCCCCCCAGGCAAAGTGGCTTCCTCATTCCAGGCTGCCAGCCAGCACAGGGGAAAGGCAGTCACTCACTTCGAAGGGTGTCAGCAGGTTGCATGCCTCAAAAGCAAGTGTTAAATAAATGCGCAGGTCTGGGGTCAATGTTTTGTTGCCTGACTCTCCCAAAACTCTCGCTGTGGTTTGTCATGTTGCTGGTTTGGGGAGTTTGGAAAAAGAAGGATAAGCAGAGACATCAAGTAAAACCACAGAGTAAGATGAAACTCCAAAGAACCTGGGGAATAAAGGAAGGCAGGGTGCAGTCCCTGGAGAGAACCATGGAGCCTGACTACCCTTGTCAGTGCAGCTGTGCTGGTGCCAAAGCAGATCCCCTCCTCAGGAGCTGCTGGGAGGCTTCACTAAGCCCCTGCTCCCTCCACTGCCACAAGTGAGCTGGAACCAGAAATGAAAAAGCAGATTTCTGTCTGGAGCTGGCAGATACTTATCACTTTGCTTCTAAAAGGATAAAATTTTGAATGCTATTTCCTCATACTTTCTGACTAGCCCAACTCATCTTTTTCCTGGCATGCTGTTCAGCCTCTAGTTGGGAAACAACAAAAACAACCCTGAAACCACAAAAACAAACTCCACCACAGCTGAGCTCTGCTTCTGCCAAGGAGACGCAGGTAGTCCCTGATATGAAAAGTAGCTGCTGGCACCTAAGGTGTGCCCCAGAAGTCCCTCCTACGTACTATTCCCAGACTTTGTAACCTGACCTGATGCACCAAGGTTGGTGTTTTAGGCTCATTTCTATATTAGGTAACACTTACTAGATATGGTAAATGAAACGCACCAATCTTGGGCACAGCTGATAATTTCTGCCTCACTCCCCACCCAAAACCAACCAACCAGCCAAAGGTTCTGCATGCAGGAGGATGTGCCGACCCCAGTTCCATAAAATATCACTCCTTACCCTATATTTACAGCAGGACAACAGCTTTAAGTAAATCTAGTAACAAGTCATAGCTTTGCTGTATTCCAGTCTATTTTTTCAATTAATTTTTTCTTCCTTTAAACATAATTTTTCAGACTTGCCACTTACAATAAGCCTCTGCATTACTTGTTTTCTTTTAAATCAAATGTACACCAGAATCACACCTGTGATACAACTTTTTTTGGGTCACATTAAGAATTGGCAGTTAAGATCTACACTGGAAAATGGCTTTACTCACACTGCATTTGCTTAGATCTGACACAGAGACCCAGAGCTACAGGAAACCAGTTTACTTGCTTCCACTGAATTTGCTCCAAGGGAAACTGGAGCAAAAAACATAAAGCAATGTCTGTTTGTTGTGGCTGAGCGACATCTGTCAAAAGTTTTTCAGACATGGGTGCCCACAGGCAAATGTTATCCCCCAGATAACAACAGCTCAGTGACTGCACTGATTTTTCCAAGGCTGCAGCATTGGCAGTCGCTGCAGTCAGGCAGCATCCAATGCCTGAAAATATCAAACCCACTACTTGTGTCCATTACCCAGCAGTGACGTGAGGCCTGGGAGTCAGGCAACCCTTAAAATAACTGTTAGTGTCATTGCCCAACTCCTACACCAACAGATCCTTTCTGGTGACCTATGCTTCCTTCCGTGTTATTGCCTGTGATAAGATCCCATGGATCGAAGCAAGTGGTGTTTCCCCTGTCACTGTGGTTGGCAGTCCTGGCTGTCAGAGCACACTGTGCTGCATGGAGCACAGCACTGCTTCAGTCTTCGCAGGTGCCAAAGGGTGGGTCTGTGCAGTGGTCCCTCTGCAAAGGCTGTCTGACCCTGAATTTTTTTTCTTAGAGGAGGAAGGCCCATGTGTTAAGAAAACATCCAGTCTTGCGTTATACAAGAAGATATTGCAGGAGCTGTTTGTTCCAAAACGCAGCGCGAGGAATACACACGCACGTCTCTGTGTGTGGGATGCTCACACGCCACACACAACAAGGAAACAAGCCATGGCACTCAATTCCTTTGGTACATGTGAAGTCTGAGCAAGAGGGCCAGCAAAACAGAGAGATAGCAGCAAGTACATGGATATTTTGAGACGTTATAGAGCTTCAGCCACTGCTGATTTTTCAGTCTCTCCACCACATGCTCCCTAAAAGCAGTGTTTCCAGCTCTCTGCTTTCTCACAGCTCAGGGATACCCCACCAAAAGACAGGTCAGAGGGAGGCCTATCCAACTCGGGAGGGGCCCGAGCCACCACGGTTTCTGTGCTTTGCAATCTCTCTGCCTGCTGCAGCCAGAGCAGGTGATCGAACATCACACGTGTGCGTCCCTATCCCCATGTGCCATTGCTCTCCAGAAATAGCACTGAATGATGCATTGGCAGGTTGAAGTCTGTGCTGAGATTTATTTAATTTTTCCCCCTCTTCTCTTTCCTTTTCTTCCCCCTCAAAGGAGGTCTCTCGGCGTGTTCTTGTGGTTATTGTTCTCGGGCCGCGCAAGGGCAGTGCCCCACAGGGGCTGAGCTGGAGCCTGACGCGATCCACACCCACATTCCTTGCTGGTGGGAGACGGATGTCTCCTCACGGCCTATATTTGCACAACTTACTGTATATTTCCATAGAAGGACAATGAGCATCTACCTAAGCATAAGAAGCCTCCCGGATGACAAACATCGTTACATTGGCACCCAAAGCAAGGGATTTGCGAAATACAGAAATTCCCTTCGTGCTTCTTCTCTGAGGTTTTGTTGGGATTTTTTTCCCCCTGCTTTAAGTGACAGAGTCATTGTATGAGTAATATTGTCCCAGGTTTTTTTTTTTTTGTTGTCATTCAATTATGCTTCCTATGATTTCTTATCAGACAAACTTCCAGAGTTCTGGAAAAGGATTTGCACACAAATTGCCTCTTCCACGTATGCGTAACGTCTTCAGTTTTTAAATTAAAAAGCCACAAAAGTTGTCATTTGCAGATGGAATGGAGGTCTGCTATGAGATGCTTAAGCACATTCTAATTCTACCAGATATGAGCAGTACTACTGGCTTGAGGGCCTCGTAGGAAATTGCCTGTGTTAAAAGCACAAGTTTATCTCATTGCAGCTGGAGCATGAGCTCTTCACCCGAGGTCATCTGGGAGTAAGGTAACAGTGCCTTTGTAGCTGCCTTGATGGTGCGAGGATAGAAAGCAGGGAAAGTTTATAGGCAGACCCAGTCTCTTTTATTGGGCTAACAGATAAAGCAGGAAAAAAAGCAAGCAAACTTGGGGGCACACTCTGTCTGATGCTACTTGCTTCTCTAAAGAGAGAAGCAGACAAGGTCTTCACAGGTACAGATTAAAGTCTGAGAGCTGAAATGGAGAGGAATACAGCTGTAGGACCTTGCTGACTTCAGCTGAGTACCTTTGAAGGCAGCCTCCTCCCTCTGGTACACATGCCATTTGTTTTGTTGATAAAAACCAGGTTTATTTGGGCTTTTGTTGTTACCAGTATGAGCACAGCTACCCAGGGAGGGAGATTTATCTCACTTTACAGGAGCTATCTCAGCATTAGGCAACTGGCATGATCTGGTGTGTCTGGGCTCCCACTGCAGTCAGTGGAAAAGGATGAGCTCTTCTGGAGATGATTCAACTCATTTTATGACAGGTATCAGAGACACGAGGGATGAATTGCCCTATAGACAGACTTCGCTCTCTCTGCTGAGAATATAGAGAATCTGGATGACTAGACCTAGTCTTAAACAGCTAAAATTAGATGAGATGAATCATGCCCAAAGGTGCTTTTTTTCAATGCTAGAAGCACAGACGCTCGCTACCCACCCAGCAAAATCAGCGAGGCAGCAGTGTCTGTCAGCCTAAACCCAAACCATGTCTTTGCAGTTCAGGAATCTGAAGAGTCATCTCCCAAACATCCAGCTCCTCCTACAGACTTCCCTCCCTTCCTGGGACCTATTGTACCCACAACTGCCCTGTGCAGATTTGACAACCCAGAAACTTTTGCCAACCATTCCCCGTCTCACCTGTGCCAAAACAATGGGCCCAAACCACTATAAAGAGAGTCATCCTCATTTTCTACACATTTCCAGTGGGAGCCAAGGTAACTTGGAACATCAAGACAATAGACTCTAAGATTTAACACCTTCAGGGCATCAAAGATGAGGTTTAACATTTAATATGGAGGTTTAATTTAAACCTCTCCCAACAAATCAGGATGAGATTCCAGTAAGATCGTATAGTTGCACTTGTAATGACCAGCACCAAAACCTGCCAGATGTGTATGTGAGAGACCCACAAGAAATTGCCTCTGCAGGATATAGATATATATTATACAAATACACATCTTCCCATTATAACATGAGATATCAACAAAGGTCTCATCCTAAGAAGTTCTCCCCACACCTACTTTTGTAGGATTACATAATAGAATCACAAATATGCTCAGCAGCAGGACACATTCCCAGCCCTTTCTGAATCTTGATGAACTCCTGACCTCCATGACAGCCTGCAGGAATGAGTTCCATAGTTGAATTATATCACACAGACAAAAATAGTCCCTTTTTCAGCTTTGAACTTGTTACCTTTTAGTTTCTTCCAGTGTCCTTGGACAGCAGCTAGGGCACGTTAGGAATTTTCCAGTGAAACAAATTGGAAAAGGGCATTTCAGAGTGAAAAAGTCTTCAGGAAATGGGTCTGTTTGACAAACTTCTGATAAAGCACAGGCAGGACTGGGTCCCAGAGGTGTTTCCTGCTGGGTTCACGACACAACACAGGGGAGCTGAAAGCTGCAGGGATCCCTGCTCCAGGGCAGGTCATTACTGGGCTGGCCACAACTAGGAGACCAGAGGCCCAAGGAACCCTGGCTCTACTGGATGTCTTGGAATTTAGATACTACTCTTCAAAGGAGGTTCAAAATTTTCCTGGATATCCTGTTTCAGTTCTGAAATTTTTGTGGAATTCCCATTTTCCAGGGATTTGCAAAACTTATTTCCCTGCCTCTGGCCCTCAATCAAAGACTGCAGCATTTCCTCTCTCATCACCCAAACTCAGCAACTTTTGACCTGGTGTCATGACATTCAGTCCTTTTAATTTCTGATTTTAAGGGAGCATTTGGCACCTTTTCAACTTCTTCCTCCTCAGGATTTGTAGACAGCCCTCAGCTGTTTTGGTTTTTTGGTGGTTTTTTTGCTGTGCTGAAACATTTCTCCAAATCTACAATGTCTATATGTAAGCAGCAATCAAAACCAGAACTCTCAATGCCTTTAATGGGGGGACAGGGTCGGTATTTCACATGCATGCAAATATAAGGTGGTCACCACCTGAGCACTTGCACAGCAACACCCACCACCCAAGGCGTGTGCAGGGAGTGCCTCGGTGCGTAACAATGCGCAGTATTTGGCAGGACTTCAAAATTTTCCTTCCTCCCTTTTGGTATGTCTCTGGCACGTAACTGCATCTCTCCCAAGTGCTCACTGAATGCCAAGTATGGGAAAAGTGACTCGCTGGCTTAGAAATGCAGACCCCTTTCTTTGCAAAAAGGAGAATTTCAAGATCTGTCTTCTGTTCCTGTCTGGGCTGAGAGAACTGAAGGCACATTTAGGGACACTTCCTTTAAAGGCTTGTTTCAGCCAAGTATGGGCCTATCACTAGAAAATTAAACAAAAAATTCCCATGCAGAACAAACAGAAAGAGCCAAAAGGTCTTCCAGTGGACATTTTCCTTTGGTGTCCTTCTTCTGAAGTAGATTGAGATTGCATTGATGCATATTTCAGGGGGAAAAAAAAATATAAAAACAATTCCCAAACCCTGACATCATAAGCAAACCAAAAAAGAAGCATGGCAAATTCATGTTTCTCATAACCTTAATTTTCTCATATTATTCTTTCTCATTCCACTGTAGGGAGTATAAAAGAAAACAGAAAGAGGTGCAGATGTTAATTTTTGGTGTGAAAACCATGCTAGTGAGCCTGAAGCCACTGCTTTAATATCCCATGCTGAGGTGCACAATCCATGTTACCACACTGGAGATGGAGAGAGGTGAAAAGATTTGTTGAAAGGCACTAGACAAAAGAAAATGAAGTTGGTCTAATGATGATGAAGCTGTGAATAACAGACTTGGGCAGTTTAAGGCAACCTAGGCCTCCAAGAAAACTGTTCCAGTTGTAGTTTGAAACTGGAAGATTTGGGAGCCACAGGTTTGACTGATAGCTCATGTTTTTCCATTTCATGGGACTGTGTGCAGCCTGACCTCTGGCAAGTGTTGGGCTGGCAATCCTCCCTCACGGCCACATCTCCATGAAACCAGGCAGAGGCCTGGAAAGCTTAACTTTGAGTGCCATCATAGCCAACCACCGCTGAGGAGTGCACCAGCTTTATTTACTGCCTCCCTTCAACTATATATAGCCAACCAGACCTGGAAAAACACAAACTGGGTCACCCACTCCAGTTGCCCACACCAAAAGGGTTGTTTCCTTACTTCATTATTGCTATTGTCTTATCCTATCTAGTCTCACCCACCCATGTCATTGCCTCTGCTAGTCTGGCAATCTATTCTAGGCATGCTCAAGGTTGTGATTTTTTTTCTTTATGTCTAGCCTGATTCTTTATCCATTTTTAATTTTAGGCTAAAATCTGTTCAGCCACTTTCTAGATAATCCAGATAACCCTCTTCCTTTCTTTCATGCAATTTCCTTTCACTTATTTATATTGCTATCATCATGTCATCACTCCCTAGCCTAACTTTTTCCAAGCATTTCTGGCTGATGCGTGCTCTGTTCCAGCACATTCATGTGCTCTTCCAAGGCTTTCCAATCTACTTTTCTATGATTGCGATAGTTTTCAGCTGTCGTGCAGCATTTGGGAAGAACAGTTTTCTGCTCCCATCCAGCACATCAAAACTGAAGACTTGTAAATTTACACACTCTGTTAGCACCATGTTAGTCTTTTAGGCCTTTAAAGCAATTCTTTGCCCTCAGCATCTTGTTTGTCATCTCCATTGTGAGATCACAAAATGCACAGGTCAGGATTATGCCTGATGTATAATCCTTGCACAAATCTATGAGTTTGAAGGGCACATGGCCTTGGCTGCATGTAATATCTCATCTATAGGCTGTTGTCTCCATAGGGTTGAAGACCCTGATGGACTAAGGGAAATACCAGATGCTGGAAATAGAAGCAGAATATAAGCACAAGATCCAATGTTAAATAAAAACATCATCATACAGAAGATTGTTCAAGTAGGAAAAGACAGTCAGTAGGGTTTAGATTATTTCATAAATATAAGTAAAAGTACTGTTTACATAGGGACAGCTGAAAAATTCACTGCTGCAAGAGGGCCCATCACCTTTCCAGCATATCCTAGTGTAGCTTAACTCTGCTTCTCACTAGCTGGTTTACAACTTATTACTACTATTTCCTTGCCAGTCAGTTTCACACATTCGTTCCTTAGTCTTTAGAGATGACATATTATATTTTTTAAAGGGAAAATGCGTAAATGATTCTTGTCTAAAGATCTGTTCTAAAAATTGCTACTTCCATATTATTTTCTTCTTCTAATTTTCAAATATATGTATATGTATATACATCACATCTTTGCAAGTAATAATTTCCCTTTCTTGCCTCTGCCATTAAAATGTTGCCTGCCAGTGACTGGAATTTGAGCCTTGATTTTAAGACACTACATGTTGTAGTTATTGAAACACTGAGCTTGCTGCCAGCACTTGGGCCCCAACATAAAGGTTTTAAAAAAAATAAATGCTAGTTAGACCATGACTTTTATTGAATATCACAGGAAGGCAAGGTATGTAGTTGTGATTTTATTTCTGAAAGCCTGCCCTCTCACCTGTCCTTGTATCAAGGTACTGGAGCCTGATGGACCAGTTGGAGGTGTCGCCACACTTTTCAACATCCAATATGACAAGTGGGGAAAAAATCCTTTTCTGTCAAAGAGGAGGATCTTCTACTGATATAGCTGAAGGTATCACTGTGCTCCTGAAAATACTTATTTTCAGTGTTTCTGAATGAAGAGAGATGTTTTAGATGATCTGACTGTAATCCGGTGGTGTCACCCTCTCAAACCAAGGGAAACATGGTCATCCCCTGGCTAGGTAATTCAGCCTCACTCAGCATTTTGGAACAGACTGAAAACCACACTTCTTTTGGTACTTTCAAATTGACCTCGCAGCCACAAGAGCTGGCGGGAAGGATGGAGCACAAACACAAGTGCAGCGAGGCGCTGGAAGGGAAGAGCAAACAGGAGCCGTGGTACCATATTGGAGCACTAGGCACAACCCTAGGCGAACTTACAGAATCGAAAAGCAAGATTACCCCAGCAGTCAAAATAGAATTGTAGGAGTCAGATGCAGGCCTAATTTCTCTCTACCACTTTAGCAGTGTTTAGGCAGACAGCCTCCGAATGCAATCTCTCTATCAGTTTATTCAATGTTAAAGTGTGGCGGCTAATTACCTTATTAAAAAGAGTGGCTATTGTAGGACTAAGTCAGAACAGCAAAATTAAAGAGACCATGCTGTGGAGAATGTAATTAAAGAGTATTTGCAAAACGTTGTGATTATTAGATAAATGGTAGGTTTGGGGACACTAATTGCTGCGATGAAACTGCTTTTGGTGATGTTTTATCTCGACAATTATTGTGATAACCCTGGAGACCAGGGATTTGATACAATGTCACTCCTATCATCCCTAAGATTTCACCAAAATCAAGTAGTTCCTCCAGAATTATGTTTTAGTTTTTCTGGCAGCTTTGATGAATAAAAGTCAATAAAAAAAGAAGATTAGGATATGGTTTCCAAACTGTTAGGAAAGAAATGTCTGGTCTAGTTACAGTCAGAAGCATCTTAGAAGGGTTAGCCAGCAAACAGAACTGAAAAACTTCAACCCAGGGATACAGACATCAGGATAAGAAATATTAGGCTTTCCTTGTAACTATTATTGCAGGAAAGTGGGTCAGAGAGTCAAGAAACCAACTAATGAATGGGGAATAGTATGCAAGGCAAAAAACAAATATCAGCATTTTTCTCCCTTGAAGATGTTGATAACTTGAAGCTGTTTCAATAATGATATCCCAAACTGATGGCAATGTTTCCTCCCACCATCCAACACTATCCTGTTGCTTTGTGTTTTGAAGGGCTGTCAGTCACATGGAAAACACGGAAGAAAGGTCAAGAAGAGAGTACAGGATACGAAGGAATGTCGCACAATCAAGCCATGGTTTTCAAGTGCACAGAAGCCCTACACAAGCATTTGTGGCTTGATCCTGCAAGCCTTTCCTGACAGCAGCTGCCAGTGTTTGTGCCAGAACCTGAGAGAAGCCAGAAGGTTCATGTGCATCACTGGTGCTCCTGGAGACAGCAGCACAGCAGTGTCCATATGTGATGCCAGTGCAGTACATAACCAAGAGTTAATGCCTTGGTGCACATTTTTGGAGTCTAGATACTGTGAGGAAACTTTTTACAAATGTGATCCTCTCCCTCTTCCCTTTTACTTTCCCTTTTTTGTGTGTTTGGGTTTTCATTGTTTGCTGTATTTAAAAGGTTTTGCAAGCTGATGTCTTAGCCATTTGTCCAGAGAATGACGAGGGCGAACATTCTTGCGCTACCTGATGGTTCTTATTGAATGGGAAAGAGCAACAAAACCTCTAAGGAAGCTGGATTTGTGTTTTAAGCCCAGTTTTCAGCCCAGAGTGAAAAATATTCTCTGTGGTACTGAGCTCTCACACACAGCAGGCAGGAAGATCTCCATATGACACAGAAATACTCACCTGCATCTTAGAGCCATAGGAAAGGGTCAAATTCAGAACCCTTAAGTATCAGTATTGTGCATGTTCTTTGAATCAGCCCAGGTTCATGACCATGGCCACAATTCTCAGTGCTTACAGTGCAGAGAACAGTGCTCCACAGGAATGGGAAAAAGTGTGAAAATGTGGCAGAGCACTCCTATTCCTGGGGAAGAAAATACCAAAAACCCAACAGAGAGAGCACCAGCCCAACAGCTCTTTCTTGCCAAAAATGAATGTTTTTTCTACAAAATGAGTTTCCTCTAGGTCTAGTCTTGACATCTCTGCAGGTTACAGAAAGACAGTCCCTGAAGTCACATGTTGAGACACAGTTTCCTCATATCACTGGCATGACACCTTTCCTCAGTTCAGAGTAAAGATACAAGAGACATACCTTTGAGCCAGAACACTCCTTGGCCAGCATATTTGGTCTCGGCTGTGCATCCAAGGATCCTGAATGTCCCTTAGGTAGAAGTATGCTATTAACATACTATTTGAGAGAGCCCATGCCAAGAGGAGAGAAAAGCATCAAGGAGTAATGAAAGCCCTTGGACAAGTCTAGCAATTTATGTTTATTTTACTGTAGTCATCATCTAGATAAAAGAGTGGAAGTGACCAGTTAACAAAGGTGGGTTTCTAAAATTCAGGGAAAGCCACAATCAAAGGGCCACATTCTGCTGCAGCTCTGGCTCCTTTGAAGACAGGAGATTAGGACTGAGCCTCTTAAAGTTCATAGCTACTAAACTGTTAAGGGTCAGTGAGGAGTGTAGCTCTGTAAGTAATGTGGGCTATTTAACAGACTAAAGCTGTCCAACTGCCTTTTTTTTTTTTTTTT
>VZTX01027278.1:152653-214089 GCA_013400915.1 Pardalotus punctatus | reverse complement strand
AAATGTGGGCAATTTAAAAAACTAAATCCGCCTACCTGTCTTTTTTTTTTTTTTTTGGCTAAAGAAATCAGAACAAAAGGGCAACCTCAGAAAGGGAAGAGACCACACACACCTGGTAGATCAGAGTAACTGCCAGGAATAAGCAAATTCCTTCCTAACCGCTACTAGAAGTATTGCTTAGAATTTCCTAAGTGTAAAAACTAAAAAAGGCTTAATGGAACCCAAAAATCCGCCTGTCCTGTATTTGCTACAAACATTCAGAACTGGCCTGGTAGTCAGCATGTTTAATCTTCTGTTTTGTCTCATATTTATATGTATGGCTGAGATACATTGCTCATGTGGCAAAGGGTTGGGCTATTATGGTCAACAACAAAAAATTACTTTCAATTTTTATTTTTTAATGGCTTGCAGATCTTTCAGTGGCAACAAGATCCAACCCTTAAAAACAGCAGCAATAAGTCACATAAAATATGAAGTTGTTAACACATTTTCAACTCACTGAAACTAAAAAGGAGATCTTGATGTTGACTTTAGATCAAACCTAAATTATTGCAAAGTTCTGGCATATTTAAATTCAAGAACTTTCTTCCTTCTGCTATGACAATATTTCATTATGTTAAAAATAACTTTTTCTCTTACTGAACTCAAGTGTTATTAGACTCTTACGTCTCCTAAACCTGCAAAATCACCCTCACACTGACTCCTTCCGAAATTTTCTCAAGTAACAATTGCCTGCCCTTATATTGTGTAGTAATTAACTACCTGCAGTACTAACTGAAGTATGGCAATGCTATCTCACTTCTTTATTCTTTTGTATAACCATGAAATTCAGTGGCATTTACATGTGAAAACTAAATCAGAGGAAAATATAACCAAAAGGACGCCTATTTGAGTGCAGTAACACTTCCCCCTTTCTCCTAGACAAAGTGCTAGATACAAGGCCATTAAATAACTGTGCTGCTGCTGCATGTCAGCAGATTGACCCCTTTCTACCTGCCTTACTCTTGAAAAACAATAAGCCAAATTCTTTCATACTCACATAACTCCAAAGGAAGCCATTCTGAGGACAAGCAGACAGAGAAATAGTCCTGTGTAGCTCTTGCGGCTAACAACATGGTAAGTGGAAGCACAGAAACAAGAGGAAGGGGAGTAAACCACTCTCACCTGGCAGTAAATGGCCCAGGCTGTTCCCAATGAATCCAGGACTGAAGAGTTACCAGGTGTGCAAGCACACCATGTGTGCGAGGTTTCAGCAAGCACCCCCTCGTTCCAGCATTTAGTAAGTAACCCTTCTGCCTTTGCCTGCACCACCACCTTGGTGATTGTGTAAGTTTTTACCATCTCCTCCTTCACACCCTGACCTTTCTTCTCTCCAGACTGAAAGAAATTCCATCTTTTTAGTCTCTCTTCATAAGCTGCCATATAATCAGCAATATCTGAACTTGATTTCACTGGCCTTCTCTGGATCTTATCTAGCTCTGCTATATCCTCCTCAAGGTGCACAACTCCACAACATACTCCAGGTATTTTCACTACAGCAGTTTTCTGATGCAGGAAAACAGCACTCCTCTTTTTATCCATACACCTCCTTTGCTGGCTTTTCTGGATGCCATTGCACACTGAGCTGATGATGCTGAGGTC
This sequence comes from Pardalotus punctatus, assembly GCA_013400915.1. Taxonomy (NCBI): domain Eukaryota; kingdom Metazoa; phylum Chordata; class Aves; order Passeriformes; family Pardalotidae; genus Pardalotus; species Pardalotus punctatus. Next base: position 212,448 of record VZTX01027278.1, on the reverse strand, counting down.
TCTCTCCTGCACTTGAACTACATGAGTTTAGCATCATGAAGACATTGTTCAGATTATTTCTCTAAAGTTGCATTGCATTTCATTTACCTACCTGGACCTCACCTTCCCTTTTTTTCGGACACTCAAGTGATGTTTCTGAACCTGACACAGCAGATGCTTATGGAGAAATGCTGACTATTGTCCGCAGACTTGCACATTTTACCATTCACTCCCTTCTTTCTTCTTCATTATTAATAAAGACACAGCACCTATCCCTGGGGACCCTCCACTGCTGTCTGCAATCCTCTGGCCAGTTAGTTTATTCACAGCCTTTACGGTGGTGAAAGGCTTTTGAATATTCAGGTGTATTGAAAATTATGCAGATGGGTTTCCTTTTGCCCTCCTGCTACCGACACCCTACTAAAGGTGCAGAGATGGGTGTTCCCTTCTCTAAAGGTGACATTCCCAAGAGGTGTGTGGGGCCATCTACCACCTACCTAGGGATGGAAATCAGACCTCCCTGGCTTAAATTCCAATTCTGTAGTTCCCAATTCTAAAGGCAAATTAAATTAAAGGAAACATTTTAAGTCAAGAGAATTTCCTTATCCACTTAAGTCAGGTCTGTCCTCTGTCCAATTAATATAATGCTGCCATTAAGGCCTAGCTCATTGTAAATAAAGACCACAAACAGTATTTTGTCTGTTTATTCAGTAGGTTTTAGGTTGTCACAGACTGTAGAAAAAAGTGCAATGAAGTAATTTTGGGGACTTGAAAAAAAACAATTCAGACAATCCCATGGGTCCTTGGTCTTGTACTCCAAATTCTTCAGTTGTAAGGCCATTTTCTAATTCAGAACAACTTCCTTAGAGGCCATTCTTTCACTCCTTTCTGCAAGAGGGCACAAGCATCCTGCATGTTTAATTGCAAGCATACAATGTTATCTGCTCCTTCTCTCTTATGTAAGTTTGCAGGAATGCTGAAAGACTTTCCGGGCTCTGAGAGGTTAGGGGTTGGAATCAGGTCCCTTGTATATCACTGCATTGACTTTTTGGGACGTGAAGTTATTGCAATTAAGATACTGGCCGGATGTGTGGGCTAAAGAGCCCGACTGATATCACAGGCTTTTATTGATAATGCAACTTCTGAGGAAGAAATCTGGGGAATTGTTGTTCTTCATGTTTTCCTCTGCAAGCAAGCAAACCATATGGATTTATCAGAAACACACAATGCTTTATCTGGCTCAAGAGAAAAAAGAATAGTGTTTATTTTACTGTGGAGGAATGTTCTCTTTCAGTTTGGAGAGCCAGTTGCCTGAGCTGGCACTCTGTACCTTTTGGCCTCCAGCAGGAGTATTGCTCTGGTTTAATTCAGTGCTATCTTTAACCTGATTACTATTTACTATTTATGCTGTGATAATGTTTCCAAGCTGCAGTAGAGGAGAAGGGCTTCATTGTGTTAGGTGCTGTACAAACACACAACTGAAAGATAACTCTTGCCTTCAACCATGCAACTAAGCAACTCCTAAGCTGAGTGCTGGCACACAACAAGGAAAACCTAAGCAGCAGTCTGGGCTGAGGGCTTGGGTTTTCTTCCCTTTCCCAACTGTGCAATCTCAAGCAACTGGCTCTCCCTTATCTCATTTAACTTTTGTACCACTATACAGAAAGCCTGGCTGAAAGACAGTGAAGGGTGGTGGGAAGAGCTTCTTGTCTCCCACTTCTTTCCTCTTGGGGCATCTGGTATTTAAGCAGATCATCTGCATCTGCCTTCTCCACGTGCCAGTGGGTACGCAGGAAGAAAATGCTAAAAAACCTGAAAATTAAAGCAGTGCCCCACCTGACAGTCACTCTGCAAAGTGTTATGAAGATGTTTCTGTAACGAGAAAAATCCTTTCCCAGAAATCTTACCAGAGTCCTAAGAACATTTTGCTTGCAGCAATAGAGTAGCCTCCTGTTCCAACAATGTTTTGGGACCTTTCTCACTGGTTGAGGGCAGCATCCAAAAGGCCATTAGGAAGGGTAGCATTTGGTTTAGTTTCACCATTTACCTCATAGAAGCCTGAGGTCTCTGTGGTCTTGTGGTATGGAGCTTTTTGCCAGAAGAGGTTTGGTTGGGTCAGCGTCCACCTGTCTGGGTCCGGCAGGAGGGATCCAAGCCTTTCCTCCAAGTGGTTGATTGCAAGACCACCCTCGAGAAATGGACTTTCAGCGAGGCCAAGAGGGCTGGTGAAAGTGTTTCTTTCTTCTGTGCATTGGGATGAGTCATGGCTCCATAAAGCCATTCTCATTTCCAGTGCATGAACTTAAATTCCAGGAGTCTAAAACAAGTGAACAACCATGCTCAATGTGGTTTCAGGCAAGCCAGGGGAGGGCAAGGGAGAAAGAAGAAAACAGGAATACTCTCTTCCAGCACTGGATTAATTTTCCAGATTTTATGTTAATACTTTCTTTCTCTCTCTCTCTCTCTCTCCCCTCCCCTCCCCTCAGCAGTATTTCAACACTGTCTAGATTCTGATATTCCTCGGGTGGACATTTACTGAATCATTCCCCGCTGCACAGCAAAGATGTGCGTTAGATGGTACTGCCGAGGAAAACTGAGTGAAATAATAAATGAGGGGTAGCACAGCTCTGTGGACTCTCCAAGCGGAGTTTGGACTCTTTCATTTAAGTGCAGCAACATCTTGCTCTTCTTGAACTATTTTTCGTATCTTATGCTAAAACCTACTACTGCAAATATCCTTGCAAACAATCCTGTGGAAAAAAGACACTTATGTGACTTGGTACTTTTGATAACAAACCAATATAAAGTCTGTAATGTGGCACATAAAATCCATTTTTACAGGGGCTGTGGGCACAGTATACATGGCCACTACATGCAAAACTGAAGAAATCATCTATAAAGAACTTCTTTCTCTAGAAAGAAACAGAAATAGCTATAAAGCTATTTCTGTTGTTTAGGGGAATATGTCAAAATGACACCAGCTCTGGAAGATGTGGTAGCAAACCAGCAATTAACATTTGCCTTTTCACTTACATTACTGTCATTTAAGAACAGAATACATACAGTAGACAGGATAATTCCATAATTTCTTTATATAGACCCTAATAAATTGTATTCAAGACTGTGTCTGTGTTTTCTCAAAACCTCGCTGATCTCCGAACTCCTGCATACTTCTTCAGTTCCCTGCTGGCTTTATCCCTGGATTGCAAACTCTCTTGGAAGAGCTGGGTGTAGGATTGAGAGGTCTTTCTTTTGTACTTGTGAAGTGGATAGCATGTTTTTAGCAGTATTCTAATCTTAATATATATATATATATAAAATAATGAAAACAATTGTCTCCTAATAGGACTTTCATAAGTAGCTTATGGCACGCTGCCCTTATTGTATAAAAGTACGTCCTTGTAGATAAGAAATGTCAATTAAAATGTAAGCTTTGTGGAGGACAGATAACACACAGTTTTATATGCAAATTAAAAAGAAATTAGTACATTTCTGGGTTTTGTCGTTTGGGTGTTTTTTTAGACACAGACATAAGTGGAAAAGGAAAAGTAATGTGCAGGAACTGAATCAGCATATTGTATAAGCAGAGTAAATAGCATCATAATGACTATGTTATCTTATCATAGTGGTGCATAGTTTTGTATGCAAATATGACCTCAAATACAGTCATCTGCAATAAAGAGTATTCATAGTAGGAAATGTAAGAATTTTATATTCACTTGTTTTTGCAATTTGTTTTCAAAATAACATCCTAGATTTACAAAAATCTGTGTTTAAGTTAACAGACACTTGCTTTCACCAGCTTATAGCTTGCTGCTTGTATCTTGGATGTCACACAAGAATTTTTAAAATGTGACAGGGAACACAGACTGAATGAGATGGAGACACAGTTACACACTTCCTCATGCCAATGTCATGGTGCAGTAACAGAGGGCAAGAGTGAGTTCCCACAACTGTCCTGGTGACATATTTAACAACCAGATAGTTTTACAATAATTTGATTTTTGGTCCAGCCAGGAAAATACATTCCTAAGATTGTCACTGCCTTGAGCACTCTGGGAAATTAAACTCTGAATCTCTAAAGACACATGAGAATAGAACTGAAAATTATTTTCACAGCCTTTACACTCTAGAAGAAGTACTATTTACTCTTAATGTAATCTAAAAAAACTTACCATTGAATAGCTTGTGTGGTAAGAGCATGATAGTGAGACTGAAAATGAACCCTATATTTGTATTGGCCATATACAATTAAAATGCTTAAAGCAAGGAAAGTTTTGCTCTTCCCATCACAAATCCATTCAAAAAAATTACTTTTCTGAAGTTCCTCATTTAGCAGAAATTTTGCCTGAGATGGGCTGCTGTAGTTGCACTGTTTTAGAATTTTCCTTTCTCTCTCATGGAGAATATAGATAAACTGTATTTCTTGTACTTTCTTAATCTCTGTGTTTTGTGTTAGGTGTTGTACAAGCCTTGACCAATAGATCTGGGGAGGTGGATTGTCTTTGGCCAATAGACACTTGTTTATTACTGTGTATAAAAAGAAGTTCTTGTAAATAAAACCTTCTTCTTTGCCATCTTGAAGCCTGTCTGCCTGACTTCCCTACCTGCTTCCACAAATCCCACGAAAAACAGAAAAGCAAACCATAGGCTGCTTTTCCCTTTTCTGAACTCTTGACACAATATAAATCAAACAAATTCAGGATAGCAAAGCCGGGAAAATCATTATAATCGCAAAATCATCAAAAAGGTCAACAAGAAGGAGAACAACAATAGGATTCTGGTAACTGTTTGGGAAGAAACTATTCTTGCTGCAGTGCGACTCACTGTTTTCATAACAACAAATTAAATACCAAGGTAATTCCCTGGAGCCTTCAGCAGTGTGGCTGTGTGGCAGCTGCAGAGCCCACTCCGGCACAATGCATGGTGTCATTAGGAAAACCCGCTGGCTGCTGAGCCATGGAGCAGTTCTGCAGTGCTTGAAGTTAAACTGGAGTCCAGCCTACCTTTTCAAAGCACTGCATTGTTACTCTATGTTTCCTCCTGTTCCTGTCCATTTCCCCATTCTCCTCTCTTCCTGTGCCCTGCCAGGCAGGAATATTTTAGAATCCATTCATAATACGAGGAGCTGAGTGTTGTTGCACTGGTGCAGGTGGTTGGAATGCTGGCTTCAAGAGTTGGAAATGAGGGACTCACAGCTGTGCCTCTTTTTCAAGATTTTATTTGCTTATTGGTGCCTTACATGCACCCTAAAAATGTGCAATTGGTCAAGGGCAAGCTCTTACACTCCAATGGTACAGGAGACAGGTCAGCAAGGTAAGTGCTCTGCAAATATCCATTCTGGAAAAGAGTGGCATTGATATTTGCTTTGGCTGTTCAGCCTTGGAGAATGAAAAATCAAGACTGGCCTTTCTGAGACTCCTGTTACTCATCTATAAAATGTCATGTTCTACATATCAAAGTTTTTCAATGATAGTTGCCAAGGAACTGCAGGTATCAAAGCAATTTTCTTAATATTTTGCACTGAGAAGCTTAGATTTTCCTGATTAGTGTGCAAAAATGAGTATAATTTATCACTTATGGGGTGAATAGATGTGTTTACATTACTATGTCAGTCCTTTTCTGAGCAACAGGCAGTAACACAATTTATAAACAGCTGGAGTGTAACAAAAGGAAAAATCAGATTTACTAAAAAATCCACTCTGTTAAATGTCAGGTAAAGAACACGCTGCAGCAATGCAATCATTGAGGTACTTGGTCCCTGCAAATCAACAGGTTTAAAATAAGCATTCTTATACAATGAGCTGCTCTAGAAGTTTCACCAGGTAATGAATACCCATGTAACAACAAGCGGCAACTTTATCCTCCAAACCTGGTTGCCACATAGCCTGAGTCTGGCTTTGTAAGGCCTAAAATATATGTGTTCACTGTGTTGTTTCATGGCATTTTCAGGTAAATTCCTGCTACCTTGCCTTGCACACCAGGGCCAGTATCTCCAGTCCTTTCACTGAGGCACCTGGCTGATGTAACTTCATGATTTCATGAGATTCACAGTGCAGTGAAATAAAGACTCAGAGAGGTGGTTAGAGAGAGTTGTTCCTGCTGCTTCTCTGGGCTCATCTGTTTCTTTTTTCCTGGCTTTTCTGTACTATAATTTCAGGCTGACTGCCTTTGTCCTGGAGTCAGGCACTGCCCCTGGGGCCTTCTGACCCACACTTAACTGTTTTGCAAATGGAAATAAATGGAATTGAGGGGAATTTTATAAAGATTCTTGTATTCAAAAGAAATTGTCATACCAGCATTGAACTTAGAAATCAGGAAGCCAGACAGAAAAAAACCAGTCTGAAAAAACTGAACTTGATCTACATTAAATTCTAAACCCAAGTATCTGGTCTGTCTCCTATGTACTCAAGCTTTTCCCTCAGATCAGGTAGGTTTTGCACCTAGTCCAGAACTTCTGAGTTAAAGGAACTTCTAAATTTTTCTCTGGATCTTCCTAGAGATTTCAAGTGATCTGTCAAATGCATAAAGTAATTGTTTGGTGAATTTACTTATTGACACTTACTACTTCAAACTGGATTTGAAAAGAGATAGGAAGAAATAGTATTTAATTTCCTATCAATGCTTTGCCATTGGAGACCACTATCATAGTCCAACCATAATTTTCTGCAAATGCCCATTTTATCACTTTCAGTAGGAAAAGAAAATGCTGCAGACTTAAATATCTGTCAGATTCAAAAAAGCCTGTTCCAGGTCAATGTGTGTCCTATTTTGTAGCGTAGACTCTAAAATCCACTTTAGCAAATCAGTTCCTTTTTTCCCTGTGATCCTTTGAGCTACAATTGCAAACACGAATAAGCACGAGGCAAGACTTCACTCAGTTTCAGAAAGGAGAGCTGTGAATGGCTGAATATCAAGTTCTCTGGACATTTGCATGCCTCAAGTGGGACACACTGGATTTTACTTCACTTGACATGAAGTTCTAGAGTAGAACAGGTTGGTGAGAATATCACAGAGGAATGGAATACATTAGCTGAAGAAACTGAAGAAAACTGCTGGGAACTCAGTTTCATTTTGGTTGCCTAGTACCCAATATAACGAAAACAGCATTGCCTGTTCATGAATCAACTTCTGCCCTTATTTTTGCTAAATTCCTAGCAGGAGTGAGTTTCCTTGGAATGGTGGGGAAATAAACAATGAACCAGAGATGTAAACAGTAGGTATTCTGTGATGGCCACAATAATGTGGATGAAAACGCTCCCCAGACCATAATCTTTACGTAAGTTAAATGTTGGCCATTTGGTGCAATACATCTTAATTTTTCCTAAGTTCTAACACATACCTTTGCAGAGGTCTGCTTGCCAGTGGCCAGATCAACATAGTTATGAAAGAACAGTTTTATTTAAAAGGAAAAACAAGTTTGCTCTCTTCAGGAAAACATCCTCCCCTATTTCCAGGGATTTACAACACATTAAGGAGACCATAATCACCAGAACTGTGTCAAAAACATTTGTCTGAAGTTACCAAACTGTAGGATGCACAACAGGACAGAGAGAAGCTTCTATTTCAGGCTGATCCAGATAGGGATGGCAGAGGAAAGCAACACAAATCTGTTATTGTTTTCTTTATTGATAAAATTCTCTGAAACTCACCTCACCATGATTGTCAAATGAAATCTGTACAGAAGACCCAGTGTGAAAATGGAGGTTTGAAAGTCTAGCCCTGTTGAATGCAACTGCAAGATCCCAAAAATGTTTTGCTTTGTCCTTTCTCCTTGTATATGATGTAGGCCATTGTTAATTGACTTCATCTTTCAAATGTCCCTTGATTTTATGGAAAGCATTTACACTTGATACTGGTTTTGCTTTCTGGAAATTAAATGCTAAACTTAGAATCACCATTTAATCATATGTTTCCTGTGCATTCCAGCTGAGCACTGTTGAGGCAAGCTTTCCTTCTAATTACAGAGGTGAGCTGAAGAACCAGTGATTAAAATAAGATCAGCTTTTCCTTAAATACCGCTGTACTTCAGGGGAGTGATCAAAGTCGCTAGTTGCTTTCAGAGATATGCTAATTTACAGCAAACAAACTTCTTAAATGAAGAACAGTGACCCTCTTTTTCTTCCTTAGATTTAGGAAAAAAACCAAAACCCAACAGTTCAGTCTACTGAGAAATCTTTGTATTAAAAAACCTCTGCCTTCCTTTTAGGTTAGCAGGGGACTCAGCCCAAATAAGGCTGAAGCATTTGCCAAAAAGCCTCAGGGAAGATCGTGTTCTGTCTATAATTTTGTTGTCAGAATAACACCCATTGATTTTTTTCTTTAATTTCTTTAATTTGCTTTTCAGTAAGGAGAAGGAGATTTTTGTGGCATTCTCAGTTAGCGCTTTCAAAGCACTTTTAGATCCATGATGAAATAATCTGTGTGATATACATGTATACATTGTACACGTGCACAGGTATTTAAAGTGTTACACGTAATTCTTTTTGTTTCCTCCCAGTTCCTGGTGGCTTGTGAAGCATGTTTACGGCATCTGAAACTGAAACCAAACCCAGAATAATTTGTCAGATTTATGAAGAGTTCTAGTAACCCTGATAAGAGTTATGTGTCATTGTTTAGGAGAAGCCTGAATGAAGCACAAAGTCCAATTTCTCCTCAGGTCACCTGGACAAGCTGATACTTGGGAAGGAGAGAAGTGCACAGCCTATCCTGCTGTGGGCTCTGCTCCGTGGGAATGCTGGAACTGGATCAAAAAAGGCTCCCTCTAAGTATGTCTAGCGCAGTTGTGGTAACAGAGGGAAATGGCCATTCGTGAGATATCTTGTTCTTTATCTGGGAACAGGTATTATATACATGTATGTCTGTATGCCTGTACAGGCATATCTCTGTGTCTTCAGGATCAGTCACATTAACCTACAGTGGAGCTTTGCTGTGTGTCAACATGAACACATTTTCATGATAACTGCAAGAGAGGGCAGCAAAACCTTCTTCCAAAGCAGAATGCTGACAGAAAAGCGGTTAATTAAAATATCTGTGAGGTATTTAGGCTTCTGGTTAAATGCAAAAATATTCAGGGCATGTCTGCTCTGTAGACCACAGAAGTAGATTGTCACAGGTTATTTTTCTTTGGTAATAAGTGATCCTCTTGATTACTATTTGGAGTTATCCTGTCATTTAAAATCAGAGTGCCCAGCAATTGTGTTCAGATCTGACACAGACTGTTTTAGCTATCCAAAACAAATGATAGAGTGGGCTTGAACCATTTCTTGTGGCCAGGACACTCTGAGCACACTTTGATTCAGTACAGGTGTTGAAATCACTACAGGATTATCCCTGGAGGTGGGTAATCCTTTAAAGGTTCAGAGCTTTGGGTTAGATAAAAATCTAAACATTTGGATGTTTATCTGAAAGCTTATCTCAGTCATCTAAGCGCCTGGAGGCTGAACACCCATCAGTTGCACATCGATAAGTAAAAAAGTAACAGGGTCTCTTGTTTCTACAGACTTATAGCCTGATCCTGACATCTCTGAATAAACAAAACCTCACATTGATATCAACATGCCTTTGAGATGGCTTATTGGGAATTGGAAGTTCCCTTCAGCTAAAACTGACCACAAACATTATCTGATGGGGGTGGAGAAGGAAGTTTTGGTTACAAAATATAGGATTTTTTTTCCTCATAAAAGTCACTTATAGCTAATTTTTTAAAAATTTTCACTGAAAGTCTGTATACTTGAAAATTGCTAAAGAAGCTTTGAAAATTTTCCTTTATTTCCCCACCCAGAAGAAAAAAGGGATCTTGATAATGAAAATAATGAAGTACTATGATTTTAAGTCCATACTGGCATTTTGGGTCAGGTCAAAATGAATTGAGGCTTTAACTGTGTACGTAGCTCTGACATCTTTAACTCACTTTAATGGAGGCTGTGTGCTGTGGTACCTCACAGAACACAACTTCTCTCCATCTTAGAGACTCCTTTGGTCTGTGTTTTCCTTGTTGACTGTAGAGCCTTGCACTCTAATCTTAAGGGGTATTTCAAAGGTAAACAGTAAAACCCCCACAGAATTACTCAATTTAACACAGTAACAGGAGCTACAGATGCTCAGGGAACAGACAAGAAACTGGACTGCACTACTTTTTGGCAAACATACAGGCAATTTATCAAGGTCTGGCCCACTTGTCTGTGCTGCTGTTCTCAAGCTGAGCCTTTTCCATGCCCCTAACACATTAGTATAATAGAGAATTAACATTGTTTTGCAGTATTTTAGAGGCTGGGAAGAGAATTCAACACTTTCCCTTTCCTTTTCCTACTGATATGCCAGTTACAGTCCCAAGTTCACAGGGCAATTCTGTTCATTCCTGCACTTGTGGAACTGTGTGTATAGCTGCCACACTACTCTTGTAACAACAGTCATGCTTTGGAAATTAAAAGAAAAATGCACTGTTTTGTTTGTTTTGGGACTAGCAGTAGGGTCACAAGATGAATGGTCATTAATTAGAAAAGTATTAGCATGACTCGTCTTTGATATGGCAATTTTAAGTTGATATCTGGAGACAAAGTGCTATTCAGAGTTTCACAGAATAATTATTTTTCTCCTGTCCATGGCACAGATGTCTCTTTTTGGCAGTAGAAAGAGCTTGTATGAAAAGGGAGGGAATGATTTACTTTGTATTATTACATTCTGTGGCCCAGGAGAATCATAATTCCATTTATGTTGAAGAAAACTATTGTCATTCTCATGGCATTTTTCGACCATCATTATGCTCTTGATAACTTATTCTCTGTCAAGCTTCCCTGCTTAAGCAATACACTTGTTTTCCCTGGTTAACTACCTTTTATATGTACAGATGTTTTTTCTCATCAATGTTTTATGCTTCAAATAAAAATGCTAATATAGTTCATGCAGAAAGACGCGTATTTTTTTTCTGGGTAGCTGTGCTGTCACCAAGATGATTTCAAGTAGGTCAGGAAAATGTTATATCTTATAAAAGCCATTTCTTTCTCAGTTCTGTTGCTTTGTGAGCATTGGTCTGAAAATCCTACCCCTTGCAGAGGCTACCCAGAGATCAGGGCCTTTCTTTCAGAGTTGCAGAGGAGTTTTTTTTTGCAGGGGGTGGAGAGAGGAAAAGAACGGCATGAGAGAAATTGCATTTCAGTGACTCATGAATCCAAGGCAATCTGCCCACCTGCTCCTCAGCATGCCCTGGGTTCTCCAGCAGTGCTGGTGTGCACTGCAGGAGTGGGATTGGGATCGGGAGCATGCACACCCCTCAGAGGCACGCATTCCTCAACTGCAAACACATCTGGGCTCCCTCTCTCACTTCATTCCGTCGCCCACATCGCTCTGGGGGAAATTCTTGCACGACGCTTCCTGTTTTTCACTTAATCCTCTCTCATCTTTAAATTCTATCAATCTGGGCACTGTGAAAGCTTCCAACAATTTATTGAGAATTTCTTTTTATGGAACTACTTGGTACTTGCAGTGAGTGTTCTCCAGCCTTGTCAACGCCCAAAGTTTGCGGCTGAGGTTTCTCAACATGGTGGTGGGCAGTGCTGGGTCTTGCCCACCTTATGAATTGCCACAGAAGTACTGAGTCAGCACGTCTGACTGACTGAGTCTGACCTGACTCAGTTCCAGGCAGGTTTCAGCCTCCCAAATCTGTAAAAGCCAGGCTGCATTTGTCTCAGTGAAGGTGTCACTTGAAGCTTAGAGTCACCCACCAGAGAGCAAGGAGCATGTATCTTGTTACTCTGTCCATCTCTGAGGTGCCTAGCATAAGAAAGACACGGATCAGCAGGAACAAGGCCAGAGGAGGCCATGGAGACGCTGAGAGGGCGGGAGCACCTCTCCTATGAAGGCAGGCTGAGAGCAGGGGTTGTTCAGCCTGGAGAAGAGAAGGCTCTGGGGAAAGTTCCAAGCAGCCTTCCAGTACCTAAAGGAGGCCTGCAGGAGAGCTGGACAGGGACTTTTTACAACGGTGATAGGGCAAAGAGGGATGTCTTTAAACTGAAAGAGATTCAGTTTAGAGGAGGTACTCAGAAGAAATTCTTTACTTGGAGGGTGGGGGTGCACTAGAACAAGTTGGCCAGAGAAGATGTGGATGCCTCATTCCTGGAAGTGCTCAAGGCCAGGTTGGATAGAGCCCTGAGCAGCCTGACCTAGTGGAAGGTGTGCCTGCCCAAGGCAGGGGGATTGGAACTAGATGATCTGTGAGGTCCTTTCCAGCCCAAACCATTCTATCATTCTATGGGTAAAAACAGGTTACTCTAGAATAACAATATACTAGTAGACAGGCATTGCTCTGAAATTGTGTGCTGAGCCCTGTGGTGAGGATTTGTGCTCATTTCATATTTTTCTTCTTTTCTTGCAGGAGATATGTTGAGATTCAACTGTGTGAAAATCTGTATAAACCCATTTGGTCCCAGAAGCCATCAAGGGTACATATCGCTGTGCTTTCATTTGCCACGGCTACTTGCACATACACCTCTCACATTCCACATACGAGCAACAAAAATGAAGACTGGAAATGTCAAACATTTGCAGTGGGTGCCTTCCACAAACAATACTACCAACTCTGACACTTTCTAGAGATTATTTAAAGATGACACATATTCCAGTTAGCTCAAAAAAAGCAACAGCTGTTAAATGTCCTGGCTGTAGATTTTTCCTTGATAAGATGTGGTAAGAATTGCTCAGCTATGTGCCACAGCAACAAACAGCTTTTTGAGCTACAATCCACCTGATAAAAATTCAGATGACCCAAGTATTAACCAGAGTATTGCCCATCATTTTACAAGTGGTCAAAGATGTACTGCACTGCTAACTTTAGTAATAAAGCCGCTTGTGACATAATTTCATTTAAATGGAGCTTGTTTCTATAGTTTATGAGAGAGAAAAAACGTTTTATTCCATGATGGTAAATGAAGAATAGTTAAAAGATGTATTCCCAGGGAGGAAACACATCAAATAGAAGACAGTGTGGAAGAAACTGGAAGTACAGGGGGCAAGGGGACAGAACAGTGTGTCAGGGCCAGTGACAGGGAGCTGTCAGCCTGTGTATCCATAAACACACACACAGACACACACACACAGCCCATTCTGAACACAGACAAGTTTTCTTCCTTGTGCAATTCGTATGGACATGAATCCCAGCTCAGTGGATGTTATTCAAAGTATTCCACCACCCCCTGAAAAAAAAATCAGTTGGTTTTTCTGCTGTGTCAAGACAGGCAGACTGGTTCAAAGTACTTAAGCCAGCAGACACGTCTGCAATGCAGCCCAGCCTAAAGGCAACAACAGATGAAACATGTAATGAAGCTGCCCCATCAGGCTTAATTTCAGCCCTTAAAATATCTTGCGTGATTGGACCTTTGGGTGAGACATATACATTATAGAAGTGCATTATTTCTTAAATAGTAAATTCTTTGGGGCAGGAATCCCGAGTTCCTACAGGTCTCTATTTGCAGAGGCCTCATTCAAGGATCCCTCCACTCTTGCAGCCTCAGAAGGCACAGTGGTCAGAGTGCATTTCAGTTTTTTTAAATGTTTTGGTTTTTTCTGCTAAAGATGTAATCTTGCATTTCTTTTACTGACTTGGTATCATACACATATAGCAAATGGTACCAGCCAGCGAGCAAGCCCTGACTCAGAAGTGTATACTTCAGTGGTGCCAGCATCAGCTGACAATAACGTGCTGTCAGAAACCTGGATTAGCCCTCAGACTAGGTGAAAAGAAAGGATTACATGAAATCCACTGATAGTATTCCAGGCTCTGCAAATAGGAACGTGGAACAAAACATTGTATACTAACCTAAGAAATTAGATGGAAAATGTAAGAAAGTGACAAGACACAGGAGCCTGAAGGAAAAGTACCAAGCATTGTGCAGTTCCTGACAGGGAGAGTTGTGGAACAAAGTACTTGGTGTATTGTAGAAATTGTGGCTCTAACATCTTAAACTCTAAATTTTCTCATGCAAAATTTATACATAGAAACCACAAACAGAGCACCTTTGTTCTGACTCTGCAGACAGCCTGAAACCACCTGAGAGATGTGAGTCTCCTAAGAGAGACAACATACTCTGAACCCCACAAAAGACATGTAAGTGATCGGGTCTATGAATTATTTTGCTGCTGGTAGCATTGGTAGAACAGTGCAGCTGCTGCATTTGTCTCAAAGCCCCAAACTACAGCACTGCCCTCAGCTACTCCCAGCACTGCTTCTGCAAAAACCTTCTCGCAGCCAAGACTGTTTACAAGGCAACCTGTGTGATGCCAGTTGCAGAGGTGGAGGTTCTGCTGGATTTTGCCACATGAGGGAAGAAGACCTTCTTCTCGGCTGACCTTCCTCACAGGGCAACGAGCAGACACGCTACTAGGTTTGCAGCTTTTCCCCCAGCCAGTCAGATAAAAATTTTCCTCCTCCGATTGTGTGACGTTTTGTCAGAAAAGCAAGATACCATAGGCTGGAGGAAGCCCTGGGTGAGGCCCAGGCAGCTGCCCAGAGCCACTCTTGCCTTCCCTCTGTGAGTGCCTAGATCGCCTTATGTGGGTGTTGCTACCAGCTGCCAACCCTGATCATGAGCTGTTTGGCTCAGAGCTGTCTTGCCAGCTCAAAAGAGAGGCCTCCTGTGCCTCTCATCCCTAGGTAAATCTATCCTGCTGTCTGCACAAGTCCCAGAAGAATCAGGACTCCAGTCACTGAGAATTAGAAGGGCAAGAGATTTGATTTTCTTTTGGATCCCTTGCCACCAGCTATAAAAAACAAACTGCTTTTCAGCTCTTATCTGCCAAGCTCTGTATATGTGAATTTTGCTTCCTGTTATTGCAGCAACAGTAGGGATGGAGAAATGTTTTTGATTTCCTTTTTGAGAAGAATTTTCTTTTCTAAACAATTGGTATTAACCAGAACAAAACAACCAAGAAACAGCATGCTCGTTTCACAGATTTCCAGTAATATTAGAGCTCTGTACATTGTTTCAGCTCTTGCTGAGATGAAGTTTGATTATGTTAATGTTAGCCAGCCATTTAATTTATTTAACTCAGGGACACTTTCACTATAGACTTCCTGAACCCTGAGAAACTGGCTCTGCTTGCAATAGCAAGGGTGGGCAGAGTGATGTTAGGGCTTTTTCCTGACTTCTAGGAAAATAGCTGTGTATGTTTATAATGTGCCTGTTCACGTGCATTTTCCTCTGGGTGTGTGACTGTATTCGCTGGCAGAGATATAGGCGTGTCCTCCACTAGTGACTTCTAATCAATCTCCACCAGCCTGATGAAGGAGCATAGGTTACAAGCATAACTAAAGTCTTGCAAACATGACAGTCAAATATAAGAGACACCTCAGAAAAGGTCCACTCAAGGGAAAAGCTGCTGGATGAATTTCCCAGGGAAGGCACCTGACAGTACAGCAAAAGTTTCATTTGATCACAATCCCAGGAGCTCACAAGTAGATCCCAACAACGCCAGCAGGTTTTCCTGGTGTGCCCATGCTCTGCTGCAGCCTGGTGGAGCTGAGCATACCGAGGGTACAATCAGCATCACGTGCTTGCTCCCTTGTCCTTGTGGTCAGGACCTGGCTTAATCAGGAGACCACTTATCCACACAGTCTGTACAGCATCTGATATTGGTCCTTATGGAATACTGGTCAAAAAATGTAGGTCTGACTGAGGGAGTTGAGCTAATTCAAGCATCCTCAAAATTAGTACTTGTGAAAAAGGTCCCAACCCTGTCTTAGATGAATCCCTCAGTGCAGTGCGCTGGGTGAGGATGGGCTGCAGGGTGAATACCATGCACTCGCTTATGCACAAAAGCTTGAGGGCTTTCCCTTGTCTTGTGAGTTTATTTGTGACAGATGAGATAATCAGAGCCAGTGAAGAAAACACCACCTCCTGGTACAGTAGAACTCTTTGGGCAAGCCCAGTCTTACGTGTCTCCCAAGACCTTGGGAAGCAGGAGTACAACCTCCATGTCTTTCCTATGGTATCCTGATTGCAGCTCAGCTTCCTGGTGTGCATACTGTTATTACCAGTGAAGGTTACCAAGGAGTGGAGGATGGAGAACCAGAGATTAGATACATGGGACCATTGGCATTACTCACAAAAGACCAGATCCAGCCCTCTTGTTCCATGAAGCAAATTGGATCAGGGTACATGAGTCACTTTCTGCAACTACAGGTCAATGAGGGACACAGACTCTAGAGCCAGGCTGTCCAGAAACAGCCCAGTCTTTACAGCAGGATGATGAATTATTGGACACCTAAGTACATTGTGATGAGGTGGCATAACCATTATCTATTCTGCAATGAAACAGCTTGCACTTCTCATGGAAAGATCATCAGAACTGTAACTTTTCAGTTTAAATCTTATCATACTGTATGAGCAGCTGGTTTACGTTCTGCATTGTCCATTTTAAGGAATTATTCTCCTCCGTTTGTTTCTTAAAAATTAATATCTTGCATCTTGCCTCACTTTGATGGTTTGTTTTACGTTTCAGGAATGCAAAACAATTGCACAATAAATCACTGGAGGAATGTACATGGGGGTTATTTGTCATGGTTATAAATAAATGAACTTTAGCAATAGTTGATAAACAGAAGATTATGGACAATTTGGGCAGGCTCTCAAAAAGATCAGGGCATGACTTTAGCCCTTTAATAACAAACTTTATTTTATTGTCCCATAACCCACTAGAAACACTGCGTGCAGGGTGGCCAACTGCCTCTCCAAGCTGGCAGCTGATTGCCAGGAATAGGCTATAAAGCTCTATTTGTTCTTCTAAAGGGTGCCTATGCCACAGGAGCAGAGACAGCCAGCACCTGTGGAAACTTGACTGACTGTGAAAATTGTGAAGAAAGTTCATCCTACAGATGCTTAAGTTTTAGGAACTTAGTTTTAACTGGTAAGATTAAATGAGAACCAAATTTGGACTTACGACAATTGGAATCAAGCGTGAACTCAGTTCATTACAGAAGAGACTCCAAACTGCAAATCATAATGTTCTCAGACACCTTAGAACACTTCACAAGGTAAAACCTTTTTTCATTTGGCACTACTGAAAATAAATGTCCTGCTGAATGGAAAGAAGATTATCCATTTATTTAAATGTTCCCTGAACCAAGGACAAAGAGACAGAGAGAGAGAGAGTATATACAGCCTTCAACTTGCCAATGAAAGTATTGGAAGCTCCAATTTTTATGAACTCTAAAATAGTCAAGATAGTTCACATATCTTTGTAGGAACTGGCCACTTCTGTGGCAATCTTAGTGCCTCCGAAAACCTAGGCTGACTTAGGCTGTCTGTTAACCATAATCCCATTTACTGCTACATTCACTTACAGAAATTTAGTTGAATCTTGCTTACACTTGTACCTTTGAAGGTCTAGATTAGGTCCAGCTCAGTGAGGAAGGAAGAGCGCAAAAGGATAAGCTGAATTTTTACTAGGAAAGCTTAGTTCTTAAAAATACATCTCTGAGGACATAAACATCTCTCTGAATACAGGGCCAAGGCTCAAGAATACAGCAATTAATCTGATTTCAAACCCCAATTTGAATATATACACATGTATTTTTGAAATGCAATGATGGAAGGAACAGTAATTGTAACAGATGTGCCAATCTTTCAGAAGCATATTTCAAAAGGGTAATTACCAGCAGTTACGAAGTAACCACCTTTATGATAATAGGATGCAATTAATTCAGACAGTTCCCTATCCATCAAGGTAAAGTGCAACAGAAAGCAAAGGGTGGGGGAAGAAAGGCACTTAGGTATGCATGCCTCTGTGTCGGTGGGTTTGCAATTGCAGTCAGACCCAGCACCGCGCTTCAGACACCGATATCCGAATTGCTGCTGTCTGCCAAAAATGCTTGTGTGCAGTACACAGCTCTTATTGTCTATTGTTGTTATCTATATAGACATCTATCTTGGGAATAGATGAAGTGTCCTTTGCTTTTCTGTCTGAGGGTGTGGTGAGATGGCAGGGCTGGGCCGATACCGAGGCTTGCAGATGCCGCAGGAGGGGGGATCCACCCCAGCCCACCTCCCCTCCCTGCTACCTCCTGTTGGCACTGGTGTGCAGCTGACAGACCAATAAACCAATTCAAGCCAGTAATCCGGCAGGAAACTAACCCCAGGAGTGGGGGAAACAACCCACAGCCAGTCTAGCGGGCTGAATAGGTCCATGCAGAGAGACACGTGCCAAAGCTGGAGCAGAGAAGGAGCGAAATAGCATTGCTGGGAGGGAGAGGGATGGGGACACAGCCCCTGCATTGGTGTTACACGATGTTTGCCTTGCCCTGCTGTCTGACCTCACCCTCAGCTTCTAGGAACAGTGACCTACAGTGTCCTAGGAATGTCCTAGTTTCTCCTTCCAGCCTTTGGGGGACCAGCATGTATGGGTGTCAGTGTGCTCGAATACAGGGGGTGTACTGCACTTGGGGAAAGCATCGGCCTTGGAGCAGGATATCAGACACGAGCAAAGACAAATTATGTAAGGAAATTTGCCAGAAGACAGGACTACTGTAGCTATACAATCAACTAAATCCAGACTCAGCATCAGCTTTTTTCCTTATTCTTTCTTATCCATGTCTCAGCACCATGGGGCAAACAGAGTCAATGGGAAGTTGAACAGAAGCAGAGATAGAAGGGGGAAAGCTCTGTGAAAAGCGTCAAAAGTGCTTAGAGTCTGGAAGGCAGAAATCAGCGCCAAAAAGAAAGGATACTTCTGTATAATCAGAAAGATTAATTTTCTGAATGTGAAGGACATTCAGAGAAAAATATGCTCCTGAACTGGAGCCATGGTCACTCCTAAAGACCAGCTGGTAGCACCAGCAGCAAGGCACTGCTGCCACCACAGCCCTTCTCTGCTTGAGGAGACCCCCAAGCCAATGCCCTTGTGCCTGTTTCCCTCACAAGCTTGGCACACACGCTGACCTTGGAGAAAGAGTGGCACTTTCTGTGGGAGAGCTTAGACCAGAGCAAGGTACAGCAGGCACACACGGGTCTTTGGGGAGCTGGTCCAGATCCAGGATTGCTGACTCCTTTGTTCCAGGGACTGCAGGGTTGGCAGAGGGGACTCCCATGCAGAATGCAGATTCCTGCCCATGCAGATCCCTTGCACATCCCCAGATGGCCACCAGATCCCTGGTGAAAGCTGCCGAGGAGCACTCCCGCACTTGTACAAACAGGAAAATATGACAACTATCTGCCCAAAGGGGTTTCTGGTTCCATGACAACATACCAAACATGAAATGCTCCCACCTTTCTCAGGGGGAATTTGCAAGGCAGGTCAGTGGGGAGGAGAGAACCTAGGTGCTACTGAAGCAACACAGGTAGGTGCAGATCATACTGCTGCAGAACACCTGGCAATTGTCAAAACTGCAGAAACTAGGCAATTGATGTTGATACTTCATTACAGAGTGTATTTTCCTTTATGATTATTAAATCTTTCATCCTTTACTGGCACATTTTTTCTTCCCTTGCATAAACAGCCTTTGGTTTCCTGGAACGGAGTGAGGCTCCTTCACACAGTCAGCCACAGCCCAGAAGAGCCATGAAGAGGAGAGTAAGCACTGAGGCATCCTCTTTGCTTTGTTGTTCTCATTTCAACTTGATAGACCTTGAGTTTTCATTACTAGGAGGCTCCAAAAGCCTCCATGGACAGAAAAACAAGAGCCCGGGAGGCAAGGGGAATTCTCAGGGTGGGGTACGGGCTATGGACGCCTTCACCCTCCAGCCATCATTAGAGACATGTCACAGTGAGTAACCAGAGCCCTCCCTGGAGAAACATTGCTCAGTGCAAACCCAGCCTCTTCCTCACACTGCCCTTCAGCCAGACTGCACACGGTTGTTGGGCCCTGTGCATCTTCATGCTCTCCTCCACACATTCATCAGCCTCGGAATACGCTCTCTCATCTTCAGGGTCTGACTTGGAGCCCTGGGACAACTTGAAGTGATGAGAAAGTAACCCTCTATATGTAGCACCGCTCAGGTGATTCTTCTGTTTGAGGTTGGGTTGCTGCTCCCCGTCACCTCACATGCAGCCTCCCCAGCCCACAGTGCCTTCCCAGGTATCCTGGGCCACTGGAACAATTCACATATGTGCTCTGTTACTGTACATATCATTGCAGTGCACAGACAGCATTAGGTTGTACACACCTTAAGGATATTGCTAAAGCAGAGCTGAAGGCTCACCCACTCCTGGCTCCAGCCATGAAGGGGTACCTGCATACAACCATCCATACCCAATGCAGTGTCCTCTCTTTTCCCCCAGTATCATTATCCTTTTAGTTATTCAGGTAAGAATAATAGAAATTACAGGAGGAAGGCAAACAGTTTGTGCAAGAGGGCACAGCAAGGGTTTTCTGTGGCCGACTTGTATTATTGGACAAGAAGAGAGCAACCATTTTTAGTGGAAACTGTGTCAGGCTCTCTGGGTGCATACGGGGTAGCAGCTTTGTATCATGCTGGAAACAGTGGGGCTTCAAAATGGGACTAAATTACATTGGTGTCCTACTGCTCCAGCTTTCAAAAACACAAGTAAAACCCCATACAGAACATTCTTACTCGCGCTCTGCCTTTAAATGGTCTGTTGGACTCTCCACAGCTCTCTGTGGCTGAAGATGCCAGAAACCAACCAGCTCATCAGTGCAGGTTTCTAGCCTCCTACGTTTGTGTATATCCAGTAAACACAGCTATTTGGCTCTGGCCAAGCCCTTGTGGTTTCTCCACAGAGACTTTGTTGCCTAAAGAGCAAAAAACTTGAAATATGTGACTAATTATGATGTTTTACCCTGTTTGCATGTGCAGGACTAGAAATACTTTGCTGAACAGGCAGGGATCCTCTTTCCCAGTCATGCAAAGCACAAAGCATGATGGGGAGCTGAGGCAACTCCTCGGAGTTGCTCCAGGAAGGACAACAGCCACAGCCCAAGAAATATTGCCAAGCAAAGGTTACCCACCTCCAATCTAAGAGAGATGGTTGGGATTGTTTCTGACTGGAAAGTTCACCAGATAAGTTTAGCCACCTGCATTTGTTAGCTACTTCGTCACTGTATAAAGACCAATCTTCCTCTGCTCTGTCACACTTCGTGTGATGTTGTTGCTGTTTTCTGGTCATGCAACTCAGTCACCTCAACTATTGGACTTACAAAGCAAATTTTTGCAGATTCCAGACCTAAAATGCATACCCTGTAAACTTACCAGCCAGCAAAATTTCTGAAAGCAAGCTTGAAAGACATACAAGTTGGCTAGAACAGCCTGTTTAAAGTCCAAATTCAAATGAGTACTCATAGAAAATATGTTGTTGTATACGCCCAGATTTTATGACACAACAATAATAATAGTAATACCACCTAACTTTCATCTGTAGATCTCGAAGGCACTCCACAAGATATTAAGCATCCTTAGAGCAGCTACTTTGAATAGGCACTTTTTCAGCTGCTGACAATATTTAAATTACTGAAACAGATTAAATGATATTATTAACTAATCACCTGCCAAGCCTTTCTACATCAAGTTGTTACCTGGAGCAAAGTATTATGCTTAATTTTGGAACAACTGACACCTATGGTTTATCAGGGCAACTGTAAGCATAAACAACAGACCTAACAGCACAAAGGTTAATTTGCATGGCCTAATTTAGTTTTTACCAGTTGTATACAGCATTGTTTCATCCATGCAGATGCTATTCTGCTGAAATCAGTTGACGTCTAAGGGAATACAAGTGATTTGGGGAAAACAAAGCCTTAGCTTTCCAGAAGTGATGCAAAGCACATCAGAGTGGATCAGTTCAGGAATCACAAGTATAAATCAACAAGAAGTGAGCACCTCAAACCTGGCAGAGCAAGCAGGACTTAAGTGGATCTGCCTGACAGAGGGAGGGGAGAGACTTGGGTCCACTCATGAGATGAGAAGTTATTTTTCTTCTTCCAAACTGCTGTTAAATTTTGTTATTGTGCAATATCAGGCTCTACTAAGTGGTAGATAGTGCATTAGATAGGCACAGTGGGTGGTAGATGTGTATTAAGATACTGCATGAAGCAATAACGTTTCCTAAACTTTCTCCGTCTTCTACCCAGCACACAATGCAAAAAGCATGAAAACTACCCACAGGTTAGTGGTGGGTTGATTTGAAGGGCCCTTATTGCACTGAAGATATTTTGACTGTGTTACAAATAGCCAGTCTCACAGGCTGCAATGATCCTATGAAGTTACACAATACTCATGGAGCTATTTTTCATAAAAACTTGGTGTCAGGGTTGTTTTGACAATACCCTCAGATACATGGTGCAATTCTTGGGATTGTCCAGTGCAGGGCTAGGAGCTGGAGTCAATGATCCTGGTTCCCTTCCAACTCAGGATATTCTATGATGCTATTTTCAAAGTGCTAATTGAACTTCAAAACAATAATTGAGTGTTTTGCCCTCACAGTGAGGCACAAAGCTTCAAAATGCAACCAAAGGCAGTTTAAAGGGCCGAGATACTAAGAGACAAATAATATCTCAAGCTGCACTAAAGAGACAAACTACCATTAGTGTTTTCCATGTGGTATACATACGTTTTATTTCTCACAATTTGGAACATGAGAGAAAAGAGATTTTTTGATTTTCTGAGAACTAGGGGGGTCCTCTATTGAGGCTCCAAGTAGGAGGATGAGTTAGTCTAAAATCCACTTTCTTGTGGGCAGCAGGTAACACCTCCATTATTGAATATGGAGAAAGGAAAACAGGTATTCACTAGAAGTAAAGACCCTGAAAAACAAAGCCTCTAGGTTGCCTGTCTGCTGCAAAACACACCTGCTGCATGAAGTCAAGTTGATTTATCAGCTTTTAATTAATTTTGAATTATTTTAGGTACCCCAAAATGAGAATAGAGGTTTGTCCTTGTGAGTAATAAAGGAAACAGACCTTGCAATACAGTATAATGCTCTCCCTTATCTCTCTCTCAAGCTTTCCCTATATTATTCCAAAAAAGAGGCAAAAGACAAGACTTTGCTATTCATGTAGTTCATGTTTTGCCAAAGCTTGCAAAAAGGCAGCAGTACCATTTTCACATGAGCCCATTGCAATGGAATTAGGTTACACTGTATTTTGTCTCATACCTCAGCCAGAGGTGGGGCCTTTGTGTCAGTGCCAGGACAAGTCAAACAACAATTGTCAGGTAACCTCAGACTGCAATTAAAATGAATTCTGAAATAAAAGATTTCTGAACAGAAAGTTGTAAAAGAGAAGTGGGCAGAGAAGGAATGTCTGAAGTTCAACAAAGGCAAAGGCAGGCTCCTATACCTGGGGAGGAATAACCCTGGGCACCAGGACGGGCCGGGGGTCGAGCTGCTGGAAAGCAGCTCTGCAGAGAAGGACCTGGGGGTCCTGGTGGACAACGAGCTGTCCATGAGCCAGCAGAGTGTCCTGGGAGCCAAGATGGTCAATGGAATCCTGAGGTACATTTGGAAAAGCATGGCCAGCAGGTCAAGGGAGGTGATCCTGCCCCTCTGCTCAGCCCTGGTGAGGCCACATCTGGAGTGCTGTGTCCAGTTCTGGGTTCCTCAGCACAAGAGAGACTTGGAGCTCCTGGGGTGGATCCAGGGGAGGGACACAAAACTGACCTAGGGACTGGAGCATCTCTCTTATGAGGAAAGACTGAGGGAACTGGGCCTGTTCAGCCTCGAGAAGAAACAGCTGAGAGGGGACCTCATCAATGCCTATCAATACCTGAAGGGGGGTGCCAAGAGGATGGATCCAGACTCTTCTCAGTGGTGCCAAGCAGTAGAAAAGTGACAATGGGCAGAAACCAATGCACAGGAAGTTCCACCTGAATGTGAGGAAGAACTTTTTACTGTGCAGGTGACCAAGCACTGGAACAGATTGCCCAAAGGTGTTGTGGGTTTCCCTTACTGGAGAGACTCCAGAACTGTTGGGATGCAATCCTGTGCCATATACTTTAGGATGACCCTGCTTGAAGAGGGAGTTTGGACCAACTGACCCCTCTGAGGTCCCTTCCAACCTGACCCATCCTGTGCTTCTGTGAAAAATTAAAAAGATGGTAGGTACTAGCAACTATGTTTTAACAAGGGAATCAAAATCTCAGCATGATACTACTCAGCAAGATAATGAGAGTCTAGAAGACAAATTTCAGACTAACGGTGTGACGAAATATTGGGTGGATTCATTATTTTTAAGTCATAGTTGAATGAAACAAGCTTACCTTGCAATATACTTTAGTCAAACATATGCGATAGGGATGGGAAAGAAAAGATTTCCTAATTTAATTTGAGGGAACCAGAGGAAATGCTTATAAATAGTAGGAAAGTATATAGGTTTATATGGTCTCTGTATCTGAGGAGTCTCTCACGGTCTTCACAGTACACAGAAATTACTGTTTTGCTCAAGCAAAACTTGCATTTTCAGCACAGCAAGAGCCAAGTAACTGTATCAGTTCTCTGTAAATCAAAGCTGACTGTGGTCATCAGTTTCAACATGCAGATGCAGGCCTGCAGACATGCAGCTCAAACCACAAATTGAGCCATGCTATGTACAAGGCTTCCAGCAATCACTTCCATTAGTGGAGCACCAGGATGACTCCCATCTTTACAACTCCCATTCTTGGGTACATCCCCTGAAGCCTTGTGTTTCCATCCACAGCATAAGAACAACCACCACCATGTCCTCCGTCCCAGCCTATGTCAGGTAACACCCTCTGGTCAACAGAAGTGCACTACCAACCTTTCTGATTCTTCAGAGACCATGGCAAAGCTTTCATCTACCTGAAAGCTGCAGTGCACAGCCCATCGTGGTGCTGTGCAGGGCCAGGAGCTGGACTCGATGACCCTTCCAACTCAGCATATTCTGTGGTCAGAGAGCTGTTGGGGGAGGAGTTGCTTCTAACAGGTTCCACATTTTAGGCAAAGCTGCTCTCTAGAAACTTGACTGGTTGGTCTCCTGCTGGCAGCCACATTTATCTGAAGACTTAATGTGGCATGGCATGATGTGACTCACCTGGTCTGGGTGCTGTTCAAGGCCCACATATGGACTGTATTTGCTGCTCCATCATCATTATTTTGCATTTGGAGTTAAGCATGTACATTTTAATTAACAGCCTACTTAATTGATTTTTACCTTGTTCTCTCCAGAATAGTTAGACCAGGTTGCTGGACTATGTAATGTATTCCTTCTTTGAATTTTACTGGGGTTGTTTGCTTTGTAACTTCTCAGACAGCAGCTCATTTGAACATACTTGCAGGCACTTGAAGTATTTAATATTTAGCCATCAAAACATTTTTGATCTGAAACTTGGGACCAATCACATTTTGTGTTGCCCAGGACTATCACATTTGGTGTTGCCCAGGACATCGGCTCAAATCCTGCTCTCAGATTACTCTATAATCATAATCTCCTTTAGCATTTAGATATTGTCCTCTCCCTCAGGAGATTTCCATGCCCTTTCCAGAAGGAGACACTTTTGTTACATACATTTTCAGAAGAGCACCTCTTTGGTGCACAGAAGTAGAATTACTTCCCTTTGTGTTAGGCCGAGAGAAAAAAGAACTTTTATTTCTTCTTTCCAAGTCAGTATCCCAGTTATAAATGCCACCAATTTTTTCTACCTTAAAATTCTGTACATAATTACTTTACTGGTTCCACTTTTCCAGCAAAATCAAGATGGACCATTGATTGCTAGTGCATGATACTCACTCAGGATGCACTAATTTTGTGACCACATCTGCCTGTGGGCCCAGTCTCAGAATGATTACACATCCAGTCTGGATGCATTGAAACAACTGGCTTTAGTGGAAATTGTGGCTTTTGTGGATTGATCCACTTTGCTAAGGAGCAGGCAGGGCTGGGAAGTGATCTGTCCTTCAAATTTTGAATAATTTGTATGGTATTTGAAAGAAAAAAAAGAAAAAAGAACCCTCAGTGAAGCTCTCCTCTTCGGTGTGCTTGGCAGATGCCTCACATGCCTTTCCTGCAGAGATATTTCTGCTGCACTGGCTCCACAGCTGGAGCTCCAGTGTGCAAAACAAGCTAAGGGGAACAATGGGTGTTGATTGTGGCAGAAATTTTGTCCTCAGGTCTGGTTCTATATTAGGTCCTCTTTTGGGGATTGCTTTTATGCTTTTATCAATATTTCAGTATCATTCTTTTTGTGAAGATATCTAAGGGTGACCTCCAAAAGCAGAAACATCTCAAAAAATGTGAGGAGGAAAAGAAGAAAACTCTCTGTGAAAGAAAAATCATCAGAGATTTCACTTTGATCTTACTCTATTGTTTTGGTTTTGCTTCTTTTCGCAAAGTTCAAGTATTTTCTCGCCTGTAGCAATTCTAACAAATGTTACGTGTTAACACACCCTCCTGCTTGTTGCTGATTACTGTATTAAGATAGGTGTCAGATCAAAAAGCAGATGGAACAACAGAGGTCTAGTTTACAAACTTTATTTAAGCAGCTACACTAACTTAGAAATACCTTGCAGCCTTTTATCACTGCTGTTAATCATTAAAACATACAGACTGATTTTGCATCACCTACTGGGAGGAGCAGATAGGGCCAGCTCTGAAAAGCTTCGAAGGCTGTGCCTGTGTACAAGTTTTGAGCACATTGTCCCTAGAGAGTTTGGTTTCTCTGCACAGTAAAGATGCCCAGCATGCAGCACCGAGCCAGGCTGGGTTTGCTTTTCCACACAAGTGCAACCCAGAGAGGAGCAGATTTCCCTGAGGTTTCTTTCCCCTCAGATGCTGATTTGCTGGCATAAGCTTTAGACTGGAGCTGTACAAAATCTGAGGAGAATTACTGCAAGGTAAATGACACGAGGAGGTGTAGGAGTAAATACCGTGGCTGGACACATTCAAAGGCAGCCCATGGCATTTCGTCCTCTTGCCCCTCCTCCTCCCAGGAGACAGTCGGACAATTTAGCTCTCCTCTATGACAAATCACATTCCAAAACAGTTAATGACTGCAAGCATTAAATGAATTATTAAAAATCATTATAAGCCAGCTATAACTTCTTCAAACAAAACCGAGCCCCATACCCTCTCTGTGTTGCCTCCAGTGAGGTGGCCCACCTGGTGCTGCCTCCGGCCAACCCTCCCTCCCTCTGCTCCACAGACCTCTGGGACCACGGAGGGTTCCCGAGGATGGGAAGGACCACTAGAGGGCATTAAAAACACGAGTTTCCCGAATGATTGGGTGCCCATAGCACCCAATAAAATCAATTAACTGGTGTTATGTGGACATAGTAATTTGGAGAACACCTACACTTCTCGATTCATGTTTGTTCAAGACCTAATGGAGGTAGTATTTGTCCTGACGCTACCACAAATTCTGTTCCTGTGTAATTACTGCCAGAATTACACCACAGGAGGCTCAAATCCTATGGTAACAGGTTACTTCGGAGTATGGAAATTCAGATTGGCATCTCTTGCTTGTTTTGCTTTTTGTTCAGGGTTCCAGTAGACATCAAAGTAAATGGCCCTCACCACCGTTCACCTTACTCCTCCATATATGTGTGCAAACATGTTCATCCAATTCTCCTAACTCCAATGTAGCCACTCACAGATCTCCTTCTTTGTTTGACAAGGTACTATTTAGCAGGCACCTTTTCTTCTGCTACCTTTACCCTGTTATCACTTCTTTCTGCAGTTTGATTACCCAGTTAAAGAGAAGGAGGTTTATTTGGTTTGCCTATTTGTTTGGATGAAGGTTTACATAGTCTATAATTTTCTTGCTCTTGAGCTGCAGCTGGATTGTTGAGCCTAATTCTCCTAAAACACAGCTTTTATATAAAACAGAAGAGCATCTCACTAGCTTAACAGATGTGAGGTTTATCACACTGCCATCTTTAGATGAAAAGCAAGACTAACTAACAACTGGCTGGTAACAGAGTTCTGTTGGTAGAGGACACAGCATTTATTGACGGCCACATTAAATACAGTCCCTGTATTTAGTAAGGTCAGTGGTGGCAATGCAGTCATCACCAGGACAGCATTTAAAGTCTGAATCACCTTTGGAGCTGTTGGTGGGTTCTGCAGTGAGTTCCTTCAGCGTGTGCTGCATTTGCAGAAAGAAGGTCTGTGACTGGGTAGTGGCTGTGCATTGCGCCTGTTCACAGCCTCCTGCTCACAGCAAGAGGTTATTGCCTGAGTCTTTTAATCGTCAAACAGTAATGTCCTGCCACAGATTTGTAAGCCAAAATCTGAAGGGAAAAACACAATCATTGTTTGGACAGTCTATGATCATATTCATAGATCTTAAAGCCGTTGCATTATAATCACACTTTTATTGTGGTGGGATTTCAGCCACTCATTTCCACATTAGTTGCTTTCTTTGTCTGAGATGAATTATTTTTCCTGGATAGGACTGCTCTTCTCCTCATGGATGAAGAGTTTTCTAGACATTGAGTGTGACAGCTCAAATGGCTTAGTGGAAGTTGTTAGGGCTATCTGGCCCTCAGACTTAAATTTTTCAGGAACAGCAATGTATTTTGTTCCCCCTTGTCCTTCAGGATCATAATTCACTTGCATTATAAGTTTTCCACTTATCTGGCATATTTAAATTCAATATGTGAGAGGGGAAACTAAGGGAAGAATTTCCATTCCCCTGCTTGCACTTACTTTTCCCTCAGCATTTCAAAATGTGAACTGTCATGCCCAAAAGGCAACTCTCTAAGTTGCCTCTTTAAGTCTCTAAGTTCTGCAGCCTTATTCTGAAAAATGACAATTATTTTCTTGTTTCTTCCATCTAAACCTCCCTATCAGCATTAGGTGGGGAGAGGCAGGGCAAAAAGGACAGGAAAGAGGAGACACTAGAGGGAACTGCCACCATGAAGAAGGGGGATACTTGGTGGCACAGGTAATGAAATTCTGTTTGACAGTCCTCCTGTGAACTTGCAGGTAGCCTGCTCTATAGGCCTGTTGAAGCCCCAAAAACATTTTTCATGCTGGTGTTCATGCTTTTGGGATGGGACATTTCAAGAGGGATCTTCTTGAGGGTAGATCTGTGACTGAGGAGCAGCTTTGTCCTGTGTACCACATTCTCTCCAAGAGCAAATGCTCCTTGAGCTACTCCCAGTGCAAAGCACAGGACAGGGTGGGATTTCATCACACAAGCCCGTTTAATCCTGTGATTTTTGTAATCGATCACAAATTACCCCTCAAGATATTAATCTCCCTCTGTGCGTCATGTCCCCATCTATAGAAGCCAGTAAAAACTCCTTTCTCCTGTCTGTTATTTCTCTTGTCCTCACACTATGAACTGTTTGGAGCATGGACTGTGTCCTTGGTGGATCCACTGGCCTAAATCATAACCAATAATAACATGGCATCAGGAAAAACTGTGGTTAATCCAGTAAGTGAAGCTCGAGGAATTGAATCTGAGAACATTTTTTTGGGGTCATTTCCACTGACTGATGCAAATGAACACTGATGGAATCTGCATTCCTTTCAGAGCAGCCTGAACAGCTCATCCTAATTTTTTTTCTTTCCCCAAGCATTTGAAAATGTAATTGCAAAGGTCAAGGATTGCTCAGGGTGATACGGTTGGAGTTTTTTTAAGTTTCTGACTTGATTCAAAACAGCAAGATTGTACTACAGTGAAAAATTTGGTGTGTACGCCTAGTTATGTCAGGAACAGCTGGACTGAATAGCAAAATCTCTACTCTAGGCTTCCCATAATATACCCAGTAAAAAAAATAACAACTGACAAGGTTTTGTTATTGTATTTTTGGTTGTGAATACTAATTTGAAGAAAATTGCATTGCTTTTGTGTCAGCTGTTTTACTTTTAAGAGGGAACTGACAGTATAGGAATTAGAATGAAGTAATGTCCCTTCATCTTTTACCATAATTAGGACCAGTGAACTTTAGACAAAGCACATCTTGCCACTGACATCTCTGTCCAGTCCTGTTCTTTTTAGTTTTCTCTCCTTATTTCCCCCCGCCCCTCACTTGGAACGGCAAACTAAAGATGTTTTCAACTTCAGCAGCAAAAAAGGGGCTGGATAACTGGGACAAATGAATTTCAACTATGTCATAAACAAAGAATCACTGATTTTGCATGGGCTATTCTACTTCAGTTTCTCTTTTAATTTCTGTACCATTTAAGCCTTCAGATAGCACTCTTGACTATTGGATTTTTCTGCTTATTTTAATAACAGCTTCAGCAGCTTGTTTGAGATAAATTGTATGTAATCTCAGGGACAAAAATTCTCTGGTCACTGCTGAGTCAAAACTTCACTGTAGATAATGTTCTTGCTGGAAGACTCTAAGAATACCAGTGAGATTTGCAGGAGGGGGTAATATTTTTATCAGACTAGCTGATATAACTGAAAAAGCAAACAAGTGTCTGGGTAAAAAAGTCCAGCTTCAAGTCAAAAATAGAAGCTGAAAAGATAGATACAAATTCAGAACAATTGCTCTAATTTTAACCTGATTATTCTGTTCACTTAGTCTATGAGAAAGAAAAGATATACCCAGCTGGTACCTACAAAGCAGAGAGATGAAGGTGCATGAGTTGCTCTCAGACAATATTGATACTGAAAATGTTAACTTTGAAACTGGGCCTGCTTTGATCAAGGGACAGAGCAGATGACCTTCAGAGGTCCCTTCCAGCCTCAATTAGTCTCAGGGATCTGTGATTTTATGCTGCTTCTTCCCTTAAATCTTGCCTTTTAAATGACAAACCTCTGTTGTCTGAGTAAGAGCAGCACCCTGAGAGCAGGGCACTGGCCAGCTCCTTCCTCCCCTTGTAACACAGGCCTGGGGGTGATATGGGCATTTTGCAAGTTTTCATTCAGATGTTGGCTGTTGCAGATGAATTCCTGTTGTGGGAAAGACTCAAAATGGAAGAAGAAAAAACCAAAATACAGGGCAGACAGGAGCAGGGGTCAGGGAGCTGAAGCGAGAGGGGAGCAGGAGGGTGTTTTACACAAACCCACAAGAATGGTCATGCACACATTTGACATTGAGGTCAATCATGTCTTTCAGCTATTTGGAGAGCGACATTGCTGTGGTTTCGAAAGGATGATCTGCAAGTGCAGCCAAAGCCATCTCATTAGAGCACCTGCCAGTCTTTATCAGTTGTCAAATAAAGCAGATGGATTTGGTCAGCAAACCTGCAGATAAAACATTAAAGGTTTTGTTGTGTTTTTTTCTTACTTTGGACCCCACTTCAAAGCTAATTTCTGCTTTAAAGTTCTGACTCAGTCTGACAAATAAAAGAAGTCTAAGTTTTCAGTTAACAATGTTTATTACAAAAAACCAACACAGCTGACCGTTATAATTTTTAGCAAAGGCAAACTTCATTTTTATTTTTTTGTTATAAAAGGAAGGGATATGGCTGACCAGAAGTTACCACAAAATAATTCTATAAATAAAATAACAAGCATTAATGATAGTCATTCAGTAGCAAGAATTCATTCCCTCTTATCTTAGGAGATTAAAACAATAATGCCTCACAGAAGCTAAAACAGGATGATACAAGAAAAAGGACAGAATTCCCATATGACTGGAAAGTTAGGCTGCTCCTCTTAGGACGAAGTGCACAAGAATGGACACAGGAGGGGAAACAGGAGAGCTCTGTCTCACCTGCTAGGGCAGTTGCCCAAAAAATTGTCCCCCATACAGCAGAGGAGTCTCGAAGACTGCTAGATTGTAGAGACCTCACTGCTGCACCTTTTCGGGAGCTGGCACTTGCCACCATTGCCACCAGCAGTGCCCTCCAGCAGGATGGATCGCTGAGGGGCAGATACTTTTCCTGCCTCTTGCTCAGTCTCTTTGGACAAGAGGAGCAAATGCTGAGGCTCGTTCACCAAACCTTGGCTTATGTGGGTACAAAAATCCTTATCACTCAGGTGTTTGTGCGACACAAACACTGGAAAGAAGCACAGATACCTTCAGAGGGAGTTCATTAAGAAAATACAAATTCACCTCCTCGGCAAGTTGCTCATATTTTCCCTTCAGCTGATTATTACAGAAAGCACCTCTACATATTCATTACTTTCCACCAGCTACTTCCTAATTGATTTCACTGTTGATGGGATTGGATGTTGCTTCAGATATATTTCTGATGCTGAGACCAAGAAGTGAGCATCTTTCCGGGATTATTGCCAAGGGAATAAATCTCAGAGCCATGTGATGAATGGAGTGGTGCAAGGGAGGCGCTTGAGGAACAGCCCTGATCTTGTGCCACTGATTTCAGGGAGGTAGGAGTCTTTTGGAGAAGTGAATAAATTACAAGAGCTTGTCAAAGAAGATTGTAGTAAGAGAATTGACATAATTCAGCAAATGTTTTCTGGTGATGAATAAGAAAATACTGTTTCCTTCCTGGCAAAGCCCTCATTTATCACCTGAAAGCAAAACTAATTGAGTGATTCAAATGAGAACTATGAAGTGATGCTGTTAATAATCTCTTCTGTGTAATAATTCTTTCTCATGCAGACATGCAAATGATTTGCAGTTCCCAAGAGATGGTGTTTACGATTAATGAGAAGAAAACAGACCAGATTTTACCTTCAAGAGCATAAGCCTACGTCCCCTGTAAAGTCATCAAAGGTGTTGGAATAACATAGAATTTAATGTGTAATTGAGAGTAATTCTAGCTTCAAATTATATTAGTTTATCACTATGTGCTTTTCCTGATGCCTTGGGAGTGATATTCCTCAAATCTCACAAAGATAAGTTCTCATTCACTGAGGAGTACCTGCAGTGGATACAGTGATAGTCTGGCATAATTTTAATATTCCAAGCAAACCCATATGGGTCAAAGCAAACCATGAAGCCTGCAATCTCTGCATCTGGCATTTCAGCTGAATTTATTTGGCAGAGAGGGGAAGGAATGGCAGGAGGGAGAGGGGAGAGGGAGGAGCAGCCCTGGCTTTTGGGTGGAATTGTAATAATTCCTTTATGGCAGGGCATTAGCATAGAGCCCGTGCCAGTGAAATTAGCCCACCATTCTATAGGATAAACAACACCTCAGCTGAGACAACAAACCTGTTGATCTTATCTGTCAGCACCTAGATCTTCATCTGGGCTCTGACTTATCATCTGCTCTGTCAACAGTTGCCCCACAGAGAAAAGAAATGGCAACAGCAAGAGTAAAAGCAGCCTCCAGCACACAAGAAGCTTTTTGCTGCAGCAACCTGCCAGGCCACAAAAACGTGCCATTTTAAAGAGGAAGGCACATTGTTACTGGAGAAGATAGCCTCTGGGCAATGCTCAGCAATGGGATTACAGGGGATTCCATCCCGGACAGCAGCTTGGTGATACTGACTGGGGAGAGTTCAGTGTTTGCAATTGAACTTTCTCACCAGAAACCTCAGAAGTTTAGTGAAACCTTATCTTTAATTTTGCTTGCTTTTCCTTTATTCATTTGTGTCTGTATCTAAATTTAATGGAGAAATATAACAAAACAAACAAAACCCAACCCACAATGCTTCCATTCATGGAATATTTTGCTTGAAAGTTTTATCAGTGAAACTAGGGGACTCAACACTGCATTTCCCTCCCTTGCAGCTCATTTTTCATCTTTGGTTTCCCTTTCCTTGTCTGTCAAGCTGCCATGAGAATATGGCCTTTCATTATGTGAGCAATGGGAAGTACCCCTGGATGAGCATTAGTTCCTTAGCCAACATAACCTGCCACTGCATAATATTGACTTGGAGAAATTCATGAAGGAATGATTTATCAGCGTTCCCAGATGCTGACAGAAAGTGGCCTACTTTCTTTCCCTGTTTGTATTCCATTTAGTGCTGAGCCATGAGGGTGCACAGAAAGAGTCAAAGCAATCCCAAGAGTGTGAGGAAAGCCATACCTTGGAGGAGGAAGATCCATTCAGGGGCGACAGCCTAGATATGCTCTGCTCTCTGAAACATATTATAAGGGTTCAAACTCCTATTAAAAGGATCAGCCTGTCCCTTTCTGAAATGATTTGTGCAACTGTGAAGCCTGTAACATCCTCATGTCTTTAACAAGGAAAAGAAAAACTACTTAAATTAAATGGCTTTGGTACAAAGAGGATCTGGCAGTGGCCAACTTTATATTATTAACATTTCCCAGGAGTGATGTTCCACAGTGGCAGGCTGATGTAATTACCAGAAGTGAAGTTGTAAGTACTATTGAAAAGACCAAGAGATTTGCTAGTAACTTCAAAGAGGTAAAGATTTGTGTGGATTTGCACGGGGATAGAAAATGCAATGGGTTAGAAAATGAGGTCCTCCAGTGTCTTTAATCTTTTGTGGGCTTTATCCAGACGTTTTGGTCTACAGGGGATTTAAATTAAGTTGCAAAAGAGACTTCCTAAACTTTCTATCTGAATGTTATATTATGTGGGTTTTATACTATTAGCTTAAAAACTGACCTTTTCTAACCTTTTTGGATTAATGGCTTGTGGACAACTAATGCTGGCATTGGCAAGGAATGTACTTTCATGAAGTGGAGACAGATGATGATCTAATAGTGATTTGCCTTTATCCAGGAAATCCACATATATATTAAAAGATGAAAGAAAGGTCTTGGAATACCAAATTGTTTTTTTAAATGACGGATCAGGATAAAATACACTGGAAAATGCATTTGAGAGAACTTGTAGTACAAAACATGATACAGAGAGTCACTGTGAAAGTATATGATGAGACATTTAGACCTTTTTTGGTCCTATTTTTGTTTGAGGAGTAATGGCTTTGATGTAACTGTGCAGATTTGCTCCGAATTATTTATAACAGATCATGTGCCAGGTTTTGTTGTTTGCTTTTTTTTGGTTTTCTTTCCTTTATGTAGGTCAGTCTAAAACGTGAAAAAGCAGTCAACTAAGGAAAAAAATTCACTTGTGATTTAACAAAACCTAGTTCCATATGGATAATGGAGCAAAGGGATACTTTCTCTCAGACTGTGCATTGTGACAGGATGTCCCGGGGGATTCAGTGTTCTAAGGATCCTCCCTGTTGTCTTACAGCAAAGGTGGGAATGTCACTTCTGTAAGGTAGAAAGACATTTTCAAAAATGCTCAGCCTTGTGAAAGAGCTATAAATAGTCTGGACCAAAGATCACTGTGAAGTTCCCTTCAAAGATTAAAAAATATATATTTAAAAAGATTTCCAGCTCCCATTCAGATCTTGCCACTGGTCGACTTTTCCCTGCGGCCTCTAGATTACAGCATACTTTGAAAACCCACCATTATAAGAATTTTATGCAGGTCAAACATGGAATAAATTAAGGCATGCTTTACTAGGCAAACAGCCTTCCATTAAAATAAATATTTCCACTGTGCCTTGGTTTTCTTCTGTGTTCAATTGGAATAAAGATGCTTATTCCACATCAACATTGCATGGTTGAAGATGACTTGTTCTTTAAGACCTCTGGAGAGGATCTGTCGTGGTGGGCCGGGGATGACTGAATAGTCACGCTTGAGCAGAAGTGAAGTACTTGTGGGCCCCAGTATCCTCCAAAAGGCGGGCAGAGGACTCAGTAGGAGCAGAACGAAGCATATGCTAAGCACCAGCTGTGGGAGGTGATGTCCATCCCCTGCTTTCTGTCTCCAAGCCCTTTGCTGGGCTGTCACTGTGGTCTGGGAGTGCTGTAGCCAAGGCTGAAGTTAATAGGCAAGGATTACAGAATGATCTAGATGGACTGTGAATGCAGGAAAAAAGGGAATGCTTCTCTCTCTTCACATCCAAAAAAAGGAAAAGTACTACTTGTGACTTTCTCCCAGCTCAGGCATTTTGTAGATAACACTGTAAAATGTCTGTTCTTTTTGATTATTCTTAACAAGACATGTACCAACTCTACGACTGCATCTCTCTTCCTCATAGGTGTCGCATCAGCGTAAGGTGTTGGTGCAGAAAAGGGCTGTGGTTGGGCATAGAGTACATCCCATTCCCTAGGTTAACTCACTCATCAGCCCCGGCTGGCTGAGAAAAAGACTGCACACAGGAATAAGGCAGAGGGCATAGGAGTCAAGGGAAGATCATTCCCATTCTTTGCTTGTTCCAACACAAGATTGCCCCTGCAGATGAGTGGAGCCCCATGCTATTTTAGCCAACATGGGAGAGGTTCCTTATAAGCTGGAACCAGTCTGATGGAGCAGTGCCTCCTGCTGCACAGTGTGCAGGTCCCAGCTGCTGTTCTGGAGTCAAGGTACAGAGTATGTGCAGAGAGAAACTGAACTAAGTCCCAAGAAGAGCCTTTGGGCAGTGCTTTTCTGCAAGTGGCACCAGTTGCTAGACACTCTTTTGAAAGAAACATCAAAAAAGAAAGAAACAGTGTTTTGCATGCTGTTCACAATGTCCAGATTAAACCAAATAGTTAATTGGGGGCCAAGGAAGACCATGCTGGGACAGGAATATTGCTTTCTTCTGTAGTATGTGAGATACGACTTGCTTCCTAGTGCTCTTTCAGACTTTCAAGTAACTTTTTCCTACTGCATCTTTGCTTCTGGACATGGGCTTCCTGTGAGTCTCCTCCCTGTACATGCTACATTATTTGCATGGGCCCTCAGTCTTTACCGTAAGTCTTAGTTTGTCACAGGGTATTAGGAAACTATTTGGAAGCCTCTAACAGTCAGTGGCATGTGGAGGTGATGCTCTAGGGCCCTGTTGAGATTAAACATTTACTGCTTGGCTTGTCTGTGATGACAGGGACCTGGCTGGCCGTCTCTTCCTATGCAAACTGGCAAAGCTTTGCATTTCAGCAGCTGGGAAACCAGCCCTGTCGGCACCACTCTTGCTTTGTAGTGAGGAGCAGCTTAGCCTGAGAGCACAGAGTCTCAAAGCAGTGCTCCCTGTCCTCCAGCACAAAACTCTTCGATGAACTCTGCTGCAGGAGGTCCTGGAAATGCTGGTGAGCGGACTTCTGAGTGCACATCTTGTTTTACCGGGCATGGAATTGGCATCTAATAAATGTGAGCACTCCTCCCCTCTCACTGGAGAGGTAAGCATAGGCAGCACAAATAAAAATATATAAATTCAGGCACTCAGTGAAAAGATAGGAACATAAAAATCAGCCATCACTCACCACTCTTTCCCTAGCTCTGATGCATGAGGCACTGAGAATTTTCAAAGTGAGGACAGACACCATGCAAGTCACAAGTGCCACTACATTGATTGTGATGACAATATTGGTCTGTTGTACCTGGGCACAAGGGTCCCCTTGGCCTGCTGCAAATATTTTTCCTGTGATAAACTTTCACTGGAGTCCCTAACATAGCTATCTTAAGTTTCTAGTACATAACAATTAAGAGGGCTGTCTCAATTGCTTTTGTGTTTTGTGACTTTTCTTACCAACTGTGATTAGCTGGGTGCACCTATCTGGTATTTGACAAGGTGTCAACCAATGTGCTTAGGGCTAGTGGTGTCTGTGGACAAGGAATAACACTTTTTCAGAGAGCAGCACTCACCTCAGCAAAGTTGCCTTTACTCACCTTTCTAAAACCTCCCAGGTGTGGACTCTATCCTGTTGTCTGTTGTTTCTAGGAAAAAGAATTAATCTCAACATATCCAGGCTCCAAAGCACAGTGACAGAACAGCTCCGAGTAGGAATTAATGCAAGGAATTACTTCAGACCAGGGACTGTCTGTGTTCACCTCTGCTTTATACTAGGTTTACTATGCAAAGGGTTTTGTTTGTTCTTTCACCTGTGAGTGAGTGTAGCATGTATAGTTGTGTGTATGCACACTAGCAAACTGACTTCTGGCATCCACCGTGGACTCTGATGATGGCAAAATCACACTGGGAATTTGCAGATCAGAGAGAAAATGGTCTATGATGTTTAGACCACCATAAAACAGATAAAACATTTCTAACAACTGACACATTATCAGATATTACACCAATTTACTAAGCAGAAGTTTAAAGACAAACAGAAGAATGTATTTCTCTTGCACAAGCATAACCAAGCTCTAGAGGTCCTTATCACTCTAGAATTTGTGACGGACAAAGGAATAAAGTAATTCACAAAAAAAAAAAAACTTCAAAAATGAATCCTGCCATGTCACTATAAACTGAATTGATTAAAGGTAGAAGTATCCCAGCAGAGAAGGCAGACTGCTGTGTGCTTGCCTGGTTCTGCATGCTTTCCTTGAACATTTGCAGCTGGCCACGAGTGATTTAACTAACTGCAAAAGACAAGTTCATGTCCTTATTTTATAGCCCTCTTTCAGGTAAAATGCAACCCAAAATGGATCCTCACTGTTTCTTGTTGTTGCTGATACCTCATTACTTGCCTTGAGGGTGATCTGTGTGTGAAGCCAGCAGAACTGCAGTGGTATTCAGGGATTAAGATTGTGTTGGGGTTTAAGATAAATATCAAATCAACTCAATCATATTTTACCCCTATATACCAAGTTTCCCCTAGAACGTTCAACTGGAAAAAGCCCTTCCCATTACTCTGTTAGGCAGACCTTACTGCAGCAGTTTGGCTACCACATCCTGCTCAGCATAAGTCACCATGTGCAATGATAGGCAGTCAGCCTGTACCCACATGCAATTTGTGTCACTTAGGAAGCAGCACAGAAAAAGCCAGAAAATCGGAGATTTTTTTATCATGGGTGTAGGCAAAAAGGCTCACCTCAAATTCAGGTTTGTCCCAGCTAATAACATTTGCCCCCCATTGCTCTGACGGTATCTATGTGCCTTTCTGGATTCAGCTTTCCAAGTGGAACTTGATCTGGGTGAGAGCAGGGAGGTGGAGGCAAGCAGGGTGCTTTCTGCTCCTCCTCAAGGCTATTGCATCACAGCTTTTGAGTCGACACATTTCAGACCTCCCACAGAGAGCAGAGCTGGCTCTTTACCTGTGCAAGCCCCAGCATAATAACTTCAGGTAGCTCTGCCCAAGGCAATTTGCTGAGGTGATACATGACAGTCACAAATATTTCCCAGATTAAAAAACCATGTGTGTTGGACAAAGAATTTAATTTTTTTTTAATTGAAACTACTGCAAGGCAAAAGTTAGCTGAAAGACTAAAAATCACACAAATAAATATCATACGAGGTGATACAAATAAAAATTACAAATACAAATAAAAATACCATACAAAGTCATGTCTGAATCATTGGTTGTGACCTCTTGCATTAAAAACCAGAAAGAGAGAAGAATCCCACCTTTGATTCTTCCTTTTTTTTTTTTTTTCTTTTTGTGTGCCATAAAGCTCTTCTTTCAACACCATCTAAGAAAGCAGTTTTCTGAGAACTTTCCTGAAATGAGGGAATCCCCAAAGGAGATGTTAGAAATTTCCATGTTAGGACCCTTGTGCACCATGGTGAAGAAAGGAGGTATTGTTGGAAGTGTCAAAATACCTGGAAAAGTAGTAGCAGAGGGCTTGGCTAACTGGTATAGTTTAGAACAGGATTGAGGATACTTGAGGGGTGAAACAGAGAACTAGAAAACTTTGACTGGTTCTCTGACTGTATGTATAAGCTGTCCACAAGGAAATTGAGGCTGACATTTCTTGGGAGGGACTGTTAGCTGGTGAAAAGTCTCAGTTTCTGGCAAAGTAGCAAAAAAAACTCCCAAAACATGTGCTGCTTTCCTGCAGGAGACCACATACAGCAGCCACACAGGTGGGACCAACAAGGCAGCTGAGGTACCTATTGACAGATAACAATTTTCTCAGAAGCAACACAACAGATCAGAATGCCAGCAAAGCTCTGATGGTGTGCAAGGCTCTCATATTTGCCATTCACAGGGGATAACACTCCCACCACCATTTGTTGAAACTTGTATCCTTGATCAAGAATGGCATTTTGTCATTTCTGCAAAAGAGTGAAATTCCTCTGGTGAAGAATTTGAAGTTTAAGCAGAGCCAAAATTGCCCAATGTCATTAATAGGTCCCAGACTGAGCTTTTGCGCTGAAATAGCAACAACTTAAGGTGAAAAAAATTAGGAGGTTAAGAAAGCAGTCAGGCGGCCCCAGAAGGGTGTAAACCATGCAAATCCCTGTTCTCCCAATTAGCATCTTGTTTCCATTCTTTCATATTTCTTCTCTGTCTCTATTTTTCATGCGCGGATTTTCTGCAAGGAAAAACCCAGTTTGGACACAGGAAGGTCAAAGCATTCTTACCATGTTTGTGGTGCAGAACACAAGCAGCCTCTTCAAGTGTGGGCCAGGTGTGTGCTTAGCCAATGCTGAAATTTTGTCAGGTTTTCTACATCCATGTTATATATATATATATACATATATATATGTATGTGCATGCACGTATGTATCTATAAATGCACGCAAGTTTGTGCTTAGGTACATGTTCTGTGCATCTTCTTGACCACACTGGCTTCCACTTAACAGTGGCATTTCAGCAAATTTTTGGGGTTTTTTAATGGAGAATCAGGTCACTGTTGCATAATAAGGGAAATAAAACTTCCCAAACAAGAAGATTTTTGGGCTTGAGGCTCCTGATAGGAGGAAGTTGTTAGGAGTTGCCTTCCCAGAAGGTCCCAGACCTGTGCTTGGCTGTCCTGACAATAAGCACCCTCCAGCTCCACCGACAGGAACAGCCAAGTGAATTTGTCAGCTTCACTTCAGAGAGCAAGAGGCAAGGAAACAGCTGGGCCTTACACCAGCCCTAGTGTTTCAGCAGAGACACATCTGGGATGTGCTCATCAAACACATTCTGGAGAAACAGTGAAGAGAAACAGGTCTGAGTCTCCCTTGCCAGGGCCCTTAGGTTTTTGTTGTCCCATCCACCTGAGCCAGCAGTGTAGAAACTCGTGACTGTGTAAGAAAAGCTTTTTTTTTGGTTTTTTTTTTCACTCTGCTAGTGCAGACTTCTGTCAGTACACAATATGTAAAACTGGAGTGTCTTGGGGGTTGCAGTTCTGGCATTTCATCAGTGTAAAAACACTGCTAGAAACAAAGCAGTAGATATCTTGGTTTGTTTTTCTCAGTAACTACATGGATACTGTTTTGCCTTGGTGATTCTCTGCACTCAGACTGACTTTTTCCTATCAATTTCATGTCCATCAAAGTAGTGTATTTCATTCTAGGGCAAGAGTTCCATTCCTATTTTTAAAGGGTTTTGTTTTTTTCTTGGTCAGTAAATGCCTTTCAGAAATGTAGTAAATGGCATGAGTGCATCCTGTGAACCTAGAGCCCCATTTGAGCTGTCGATTTGCACTGTAATAAAGTGATTTTGGTGTTTTGTACCCTCCAGTTTTGCATGTAGGCTCCCTAGATTTAGAGACTTATTAAGGATTCCATAGGCAAGACCACAGACAAAGAGTCATAGAATGGGCAAGGTTGGAAGGGACCACTGGAAGTCACCTGGTCCAACTTCCTTGCTTAAACAGTGCACATTACTCAGGACTGTGTGCAGACAACTTTTGACTATGTCCAGGGAAGGAGACTAGAATTTTTCACCAGTGAAGAGTTGTGCTGTTTTCCAGAAAACTGCGGATCTTTATACAGCAATCTGTACCTGTATATCCAGAAGAGTCCTTTGGGCAAGAAAGAGTACAATGGAAACACAGCAGTGGCATTAGAAATAATTTCCGTACGTGATACGGATGTTAGGTCCCAGCTGAACAGAGAAAGAGTTAAACTGTTAACCCAAGAGCTCTTCATCAGACTGCGTGGACTGGGTTGATGATCTCAGGCAAGACAGATTTCCTGCAGATTACCCAGGCATATCTTAACACTGAGCCAGTGCTTGTCCAAAAATTATGGGTAGCCCGAAGATAATGCCCTGCAGCAGCAGGCAACCTGCCCCAGGGCTGCCAAAGGCTGGCCAGATTTTGAACTGCGCTCAGCAGGGCCAGCATTCTGTGAGTCACATTATTTTGCAGCTGGTGTCTATAAGAGATGGCAGTTTTTTTTTCCCAGCCTCTGGCCAGCTTTGAGCTTGGTGGGAGCCAGGAGCTGCTGCACACAGACAGATAGAGCACTGCAGCTGCTATGTCTGAACCCATGCTGTGGTTGGTGGCATTTTTCCTCCAGGTAAGATAGAATCTCCTGCAGCACATGCAGTGTCTCTTGGTAGGCTGGACTTTCAGCTGGGAAGGAGATCTATAGCCCTGAGTATCACTTTGCAGAAGTTGCTGATTTGTGTTCGTATCTGTTATCTTTTTTCATCATTTCCAGATTAAGTCATGCACAGGCAACATGATTTATATAGCCCAGTGGAATGAGTCATAGAAATTAAATGCCCTGTTATCCTTATTTCTTAATCATGTCTCATCCTGGTCATTCTTTAAAAGAAGAAATCTTCTAATACATCTTTAAGAAAAAGCTCCTTGGTCTCTCTTTGTTGCTCACATAGACATATTTATTTTTCTGTTGCACATTCACTGCCCATCACTTCTTTCTCTTTCTCTCTGTCTCTCTCTGTCTCTCTCTGTCTCTCTCTGTCTCTCTCTGTCTCATGTTCTTGCACCCTCCCGGAGGTCCTGCTTTCTTATATGTACATTGGTACACAAGACACAACCAGAACAAAAGACTTGCACGTCCTAATTAGCCTGGTTGATTTTTACTTGGTCTGCAGAGCCTTAAAACCTGAAAAGGCATTGAATATCAATGTGTGGCACTTTATCCAACAAGGGAATATTTGTTTTCATAGGTGAGCTACCCAGTACCAGCAGTCCTGACCTGCCTGGCTATGGGGTGAATTGAGATGGAAAAAAACACTCTACTTTCCCAAGAATAGGCACAGGTTATCTTTTTTTTAACCTTCCAGTTTGTTTCCCCTACTTGTTTGTTTGGGTTGTTTTACCCTCTACCCATTTGAGGTGTGTTTCTGGTTCAATGCCCCTGTAAAGGCCAGAGGAATTAGCACTGTTGAAAGAAATCCAGTACTGAATTGCCCCTGTGTTGTCTGGACTTTGTTATGGCTTCAGTTCATTAAAACCAAGAGATGGACAGCTGGAAGAGAGAGAGACCAGCTAGAGGGGGGCACTTGGGGCTGGACTGTGGTAAGTCTCCTTTAGGGGCCAGACCTGTTTTCTTTTGAAAAGAGCACTGTGAAAAAGCCACAGCTGTGAAATGGCAGGCTGAGTAGGAAATGACATATTCCAGGCAAGCTGGAGAAAGATAGATGCTCTATGCCCTAATTCTCCCAAGTTCCTCATCTCCAGTTCCCATCAGTGCAGCAGCTCAATGCAGAGATGGGAACGTTGCATCCCTGCCTCACTTCTCCGGCTCTCTGTGCTCTGTCGATTTATTCCTCCCACAGCTCCCATTCCTCTGATGTCCCTGAACAGTGA
Source organism: Pardalotus punctatus (assembly GCA_013400915.1). NCBI lineage: Eukaryota > Metazoa > Chordata > Aves > Passeriformes > Pardalotidae > Pardalotus > Pardalotus punctatus. The sequence goes on along the minus strand of VZTX01027278.1, from coordinate 169,301 downwards.
CCTGGGCAGGTCCCATTGCTGGTGTGCTGGGCTGCCTGCAGCTCCTGCTGATTGTGGGCATTCCCGAGGACCTGTGGGCAAGGGCGTTTCTCCATGTGGAATCCGGCTGCCATGTATTTGTTGACTCTATCCCAAGCAGATGGGCAAGTCATAGGATGAAGGATGCAGTAGGGAAGCAGTGACTGAAAGAGAGATATGCAGCCAGCCGAGAAAAAGGGAGAGGCAAGACTGAATCCTTAGTCTGTCTCATTTTCTCTGGAAACTGAGCTCTTCAAAAAGCAGAATTTTATATAGCTGTTTTGAATCAAACTTCCCAGGTCTCTCACCTATTTAGGTAAAATGATCAAGGCAGCCTAAAACAGGAGTGGAGTCCTTGAGGCATGGTAGCAATACAGTGACGTTTTCCTTATCAGTTCTCTGAAAACTTGCTGTTGCTACACCAGAAATTGCAACAAGTGAGATGACAATTGTAACGAGCTGTCCTATTTTTAACAACAAACCAGGAATGAAACTTTTCTCCCTTCTCTGTTCTCAACTTTTATTCCTCTTTCCTTCTCCTCTCCCTACACTTAACCATTTAATGACTGAAAACAAAGAGGAAAATAGGAAGAAAAGAATGTATGGGAAAATAGGAGAGGGTCCTAGTAGAGAAAGACCTGTTTCTTCCATTTCATAAAAAAACAACAGAAAAGTGCTTTGAAACCCATATTTTGAGGCTTTTTTTTTTTTTTTTTAAATTAATTTCCCGGGGAATCAAATACCTAATAGAAGTATTTTATTTGAAACCATGTACTGGCTTTGTTAAATAAACCACTGAGAGTGAGTTCTGTACCTTGTAAATGTGTAAATATCTGCTACACAACATAAGACATGAATAAATCAATGTGACTGAATACTCCTGTATTTGGAAAGAAACATACATCAATACTCTTTTGAAGTTATTTCTGTCTGATGTGTAAGAGTTTACTAAGCTGTTTCATAGATCCTCCATCAAAGAACAGCAGAAACCATACAAAATATAATTTAAAAATAGCTACTTATTAGGAAGAACAGATGGTGCATTCATATACCACAAAATTGCAAAATTTTAGCAACGTTGAATATCAAGTTCTTGAGTTGTAACTCATTTGCACTGGAAACATAGTTAGCATCGCAGAAAGAAACACACTCAGAATTCTGCAGAGCTGTAAAAGAAGCGAGTGCTGACACATTAAATAGAACGCGTCTATTTTTATGTCAAGTCCTGATAACAGTACATTTTTTCATTTTCAAACATAAAGAGAGAAAGAATTCAGTTCTTTCCAGACTTGGCCAAGGCACCTGATTCACAATGGAAAATATTTTTATGTCTTATGTCAGCATTACTTTGTTCCAAATTAAGCGCTGTGGTACTGAAATTTTTCTTTTACAATAGTGTCCATTTCTCGCCAGTTCTCTCTTTCCCATAACAGCGTTGCATGATGCAGAAGTGTTTCAGTTCACTCAGCTTTGCACATCAGTTTGCATTTATGTCTGAATGCAAAATTACATTGTGAAATATATCTTTTGCCATGCAACCCAGAGAAACCATGGAGGAAGAACAAGAACTTGAAACCATATTTCCCAAGCAAATTAGTTCAAATCAGAGTTTTTGACTGAAATATTACCAGGGAAAAAAAACCCAAATAAACAAAATTATATGCATCTAAGGTGTCCCTGCAGGCATTTAAGGACCAGGGATGAAGACTCGAATCTCCCTTTCAATTTACCTAAGTGACTCTCCCTGTTGCTTGTTAATGACAAACAGAACATGTTAGCAAAATCAGGCTCTTGAAAAGGATAAATAGACTTGGAAACAGATGTATCAACAATGAAAAAATGCTGGCATTACTCAGACAAGTGTGGAAGGCTTGGTATCAGCAGCTGGAAAAAACTGACATAAATTCTTAGCAATTGCGCATTTCAGTGAGAGATACGAATGGTGGGACTGGGTCTATCTAGCTCTCCCCATGATTTTGCACCCCAGTTTAATGAATTCTTGAAGCCCATGTGAAAAGTCATCTCTGATATTATTTTGCACAGGCCAAAGTCCCACTGATGTCTGTGGGCTTGAAGAATACAGCAGAGGCAGATGCTTTAGTGTCATCATTTGCAGCCAGCATATATCTCCAGTACCTTGGACTTCTCATAACACATCTGGAATCATGGTCTGTAGCTTCCACACCATCCCTGTTTACTTTTCTCTTCTGCTCTTTCTCATTGCTGTAAACACTGCAGAAACTGGGCTGGTTGGACATGAATGCTGACCGTGTCTTTTATCCCTCCAACCCCCTCCTGTTGCTTTTAGCGGTAGTGCCACCACTTACCCGGGATGTGTTAGAAGGCAATGCCTGACCAGTAAAGTCACTTCTAGCAAGTGCCATCCTTGCCATTGCTCTTCATTCAAGTCTATGGACATTGCCCCAACTTTTTCAACCAAAAAAACCAACGAGTAGCAGAGTCTCCTGTACCTCAGCAGAGCTTATTGTGTCATTGCAATGCTGTGAAACACAAACGTGAGTGAACCTGAGAGCAGCATCTCTACCAGGTAAACTCCTCATTAAACAAACAAGAGATAAGCTAAACTTGCTCCATCTTTGCAGCTGTATATAGGTCTCTGAATTAGGAGACAAGTCAACAAAAGTTTATGTGCAGCTGTTTGTAAGAGGGCAAAAGAGAGACTATTGTCCTCTCCCTTGTTTGAATCTGCAGTGAAAGGTCAAAATCAATTTAGAAGTTACCTGTATCTTGATCCAGTGAAGAGAAAAACAACATTTTGGCTTACCCAAAGGAACAGTAGACACACATGCGATTGGCTGTGAATATTAGAGACCCTAGGAGAACACTTTTTTTGCCATTATAATAGGGTTTTTTTGCAGCAGGCAGTACTCTCTGCTGTCAAACATTAATGAGAAATCAATGCAAGTCCGGGTGGCCTCATCTTACAGCTTTGTTCTTTCTCTCCAGCACAGAAAGCCACTCAATTAGGTTTGACTCAGTACCCACCTGCCTCCAAGCCAGCATAGCTATTCTCTGATGTCATCTACATATTTCAGGGTAGAGCACCGTGGGCCAGAACCTGTTCCTTTCTATATGTTTGATACGACATTGAGAAACTTCAGCTGACCCATCCTGACTTTCTCATCAGCCAAACTCACAGTGAGAAATAGTTTTAAACTGGCTCTGTCAAGGAATGCCAGTGCTGTTTAAATGATCTGACTTTCTGATGGTAGTAACACATGGAATGTATTCACAAGGTTTCTTCAAACTGGGAGTGAGTACAGTGAAAACTGATCTACAGTGAGATCCTGGCGTGTACCCTGAAGCTATTGAAAACAGCAGCTCCAGTGTTGTTTCTACATCCTTTCTAACTACACTAAAATTACCATTTTCTGATAATTCTATTCTTGAAACTTGTTCTTGAGCTAGCTTACTCTTTCCCACTCCCCCNNNCTTGGTTTTGTGGCTTCTTCTTCCTTCCCCCCCCCCCCCCCCCCCCGCCTTTTTTATTTTCAGAGGAGATTTCCAAATGAAAAATTGTCCTGGAAGAGATATAAATAACACCCGGGTGTGACAAGTTCTTTAAATAGGTGACTAAGTCAGAAAAAAGCACAAAGAATTTTTTTTTTCTCTCTATGAGAGTTGAAACTGGTAGACTCTTCCTCTTGAGTCAGCCCAGCTATGTGAGGGTGGAGGCCAGGCTACGGGAGCTAGCCTCGTTCATGGGAATCAGATTCTCCTCAGCCTAGCTTCCCTCCTGCTTCTTTCTTCCCTCTGTCTTGTTGCCTCCTCAGGATATCCTAGAGTTAATTCATGGTAATATAGCCTGTCCTAGAAACTAAGCTTAAGGTGATGAGTTTCTCCTCCCAAGAGCTTTCTTTATGCTATTTTCTTCACCACATCTTCAGTTTATTGCACAGCTGTCATACAGCGCATCTTGATCCTGCTTACCTCTAGAGACATATCAGAAGTTTGTCATTTATGTATGGGAAAACAATTAGAAAATAGCTGTCCTGCTATTCTTCTGTAGGAATTTCTTATTTCTCACAAGAAAATTAGATACTTAATGCATTTCTGTCTGCTTAGTATGGTTTCATCCCTCATATGCTACTCTGTGAGGGTAAGGTGGACATCTGTCTCATTGCCTCTTCCAGATGTAGTTCCCTAGAGCACATGGTGATAAGAGATGTCCTCCAGACCAAGTTTTCTAGCCTTGAGACTTTATGGCCTGGAGGAAGAGCTCCCTGTGGATCACCTGCATGCTACTACAGGCTGAAGGTCTGGAGAACTTCCATGGTTGATAAGACAGTGAAGAATTTGCCTGGACAAGAGAAGGATTTCACTGTATAAGTAATTTCATTCACTCGGTAACAGCTACTCAAAGGTAACCATGTCTCAGTTATTCCTTTCTGTAAATGATGCTGTGACCCAGTCCAAGTGTTCCTCAGTCTGGAGGACACCACAGGGGAATTTCACCCTTAGGAAGCACCTCTCCTGCCTGTGGTGAGGACAAACCTTGGTGACCAGGCCACAGATGGCTTTGGAATAACCACATTGAACTTCATTACAAAACCTCGTATTTGTGTACAAGCTTCCAGGGGAGAACAGAAAATGAAGCATCAGCGAACACTTCCCATAGATCCAGAATTGTGCATGTGCTTGGGTAGTGGTGTTTCATTTTTCTGGTTAGCACTTCTCATCAGAGGATCAGAAAAGAAGCTGTCAAATGGTTGTGCAAGAGAAATATGACCTCTGGAGTATCCTGACTGCTCTGTAAAGGGTCTGCTGTAAAAGCACCAGCTTAAAAACAACCTGTTCAAATAGCCCAAAGATGAGGTCTCATTGAATTCTCCATCACATGGAGACCATCACTCTTGCAGGACAGGTCTAGGACCAAATTCTGTACATTATATCCCACCTATACTAATTCTATTTGTGTAAATATTGACTTGTTCCTTTGGATCAGCAAAGCCAGCTTTGCACTGAACACAACCATCAAGTACAACCATTGCTGGGTAGGGTGGACTCTGGCCACTTTTGGCCACATGCAGCTGAGGCCATAGCAGAACTTTGCTTCCTGGCTCTCTGCTGCGCTGTAACCAGATGGCAGCAGGTGAAGAACATGTGTGCTGGCAGTGGGGAGCTCTGTCTCTGGCAGAGGCTGCATGTCCCCAGAACAGACCAGCTGGGCTCCCTGTAGAGGCTGGGCACTGGGAGCCATAAGAGTGATTTCTATCCCACTGCCAGCTTTGAGATGCTGCCATTCCCTACGATGGTGTTTATCATCCAGAATTTTCCCACGTTGCCTTTCTGGCCTAGTTTTTAACAATTTTCTCATCCTGGAGATACCATCCCAAGGGGTGGAGAGTAAAATCTGGGGAATGTCCTGCTTCCTACTCAATGTTCATCTACGTTGACCTGCTTCTCAGATGCTTTCCCTGTCTTCCCTTACCAAGCCTCATTTCTGCAGCAATGCCTGATGTTCTCTGGGCAGGATGCTGGGAAGAGACGGAAACAAGCGCTTGCAGACACTTTGAACTGTCTCCTGAATAAATGGAAAAAAAGTAAAGGATCCCCAGACAGCAGGGATTATTGATTTTATAGCTATTTCAACAGCTTCATCAGCAGTGGCATGTAAAAAGAGCTCATCATTTATAAATTGACTCTTCCAGGGATCAAAGGCTTGTCAGGCAACAATTAGTTCTGGTAATTTATCAGTTGTTTGAGCTTGTCAGGTGGAGAGAGAAGGCTAGTTCTGCATCAGCTCCCCTGCAAAGTTGTGACTGTAGCCAGGGCCAGGTAGGATGTTCAGGTCACTCATTTGCTAAATATTTCATGTCCTCCAGTGTTCCATCAGTCTTTCCGATACCTGATCCAATTTGGTTAGGCTGTCAGCTGAAAAGGAGGCATCTCTTAGCACACTAATGTCACCCCAGCCACAGGTTCTTTGTCTCCTTAACAATGTCCCTGTCAAATCCCTGCCAAGCAACTAAACAAATTGGAATGCAGCAAAAAGAAGGAAAAAAGAAAAAAAAAAAAAAACCCAAACAAAAAACCCCAAAACCTGTGGTCTGTTTTTAATTAGCCCATAAACCATTCAGAGCTTCCCAACTGTGCTGTCCATCCAGAGAGGGAAAACTGAGGGCAAATATACTCTCTCCTTGTAGACCTCACGGTAAAAAAAAAAAATCCATGTAAACAGCAAGGGCTGATTTGAACAGATGCGAAGCCTGAGCAAAAGCAACCATTTTGTGCAGCAGTGCCTGGTTGGGGTGCTAAGAGCAGCTGCACCCTTTGCAAAGCATCCTTTGCAAGGGCACCTACAGAGATTAGATATACTGACCAGAACTTGGATGGCTTAAATGAAGATTAAAAAGACAGATATCAAGGCAGAGACCCCTTGATTCTGGAATTTTCTGGCAATGGGAAGCAGATCCAAAATGTGCTGTACAACATTGAAAAGACCTTCATTGTGATATATTACATTGCATGTGCACACATTTCCATGGCTACAGCTACACAGGCCAGGCTGGTAAATGCCTCAAATTTCCCCTCATGTACCTGATTGCATACATCTGACAATGTATTTATACAATCACGTTTTTTTAAGAACAGTACCTTTGTCATTTGCTATGTGGCTGGACTCAATCCTGCACTTTCCTATGCTGACAGCTTCATTTTGCCACTTATTTTTCCAGTCTACTTTCCATGTACAACCACTGGTTTAATTAATTTGTATTGTGGGCCACCAAAAAATTTCCAGTGAAAGTGCAAATTGTTCCAGGAATTTCACATATGCAGGCTGTTTTAAAGCACATATAAACTTGCATCCCTTAATCACATTCCATGGTTCTTCAGATGTGCATGGAACACAGGCTGAAAAAACAGCTACTATCAGAGCTTCATGCAGAAGCAGCTCACAAAAGTTGTGTTTGGTCATAGGAACAGTACAGAAATGATTGTGTGTAAAGAAAAATAAAGGAAAGGCTGTAGTTTGCTTATCAAGTTGACCCCTGTGCATGGATAGACATTTATAGAAACGTCTGTGGAGAAAAATAATTACTCAGCAGAAAGTGGTTAGTTCAAAGAATAAATTTTTACTGTATAGTGATATCTAGCCAACTTTGTGACTTGCCTAGAAGGTCAACACCAGAACCAGCAATCTATAATCTGCTGCCAATTCAGCGCAAAGGATGGCACTCGTGAGCTCTTTGCTTTTCAACCAGGTGAAAGATGTCATTGTGCTCATGATGAAGCAGACTCAGGGTGAAGTAAAAGTTAAATTAACAGCTTTTATGCACATTTGGAAGCCACTGGAAAGCACATAGCTGCAAAGTGTCCAGTTGGATGTGTACCGAGAATGACATAATGGTTAGCAGACACCCATAAGGAAAAGCAGCAGGCCAAGTCCTCAGGAAGAGTCATAAGACTTTAGAAAGATAGTGGAGTAAAATTTCTGGGAGAACTAAGAAAACGTTCTTATGAATACATGGAACAAACATGGACCTCTGCTGAGGTGTCTGTGGATTTCATAGCTGTAGGCTATTGCTACACAACTGATACAATAAAACCTTTTGGCTGGTAAAATCAGTGGTGCTCCTCCAAACTCTCCTGAATAATGCCAGTGTAGTCCATCCACAGGGAAGCTGGGATGACTGAACAGCCCTCCCAGCTAAGACACTTTCTCAGAAAGATCTGCTGTAAGGTGCTGATAAGACCTGTGGGGTTATTTTGAAATGGTACATGTGGAAAGAGCAGCTGGCACAGCAGAGCAGCCAGCATGGCATCACCCATGGTGAGCCTGCAGCCATGTGGGAAGGGAGTTTTACATTTCTGGGGGTCTGGTCAGGGCTGCTGGTGTGGCTTGTGGCTTGCAGCCACCCTGTCTCTCTTCCCCCAAAGGGCATGCTGGCAGCAGCATTGAGCACAGCAGGCTCTTTCCAGCAGCGTGGGTTCTTTGATCCCTGCTTGCCTTGCTGCATAATTAAGTTAACTGCCTGATGGATGTGCTGGGCAGCCCATGTGTGAGGAAAGAGTCTCTTTTGAGGTCACATGAGAGGTACAATCATGTGGGTAAAACTCACATTGCACTCTCAAGACACCTCTCCAGCTTATAATGTCATGGTTCTCATTCTGTGCTTGTTTATGCTACTTGAGGGAAATCCTCCCACAGGCAAATGAACATCTTAAAGGCCTGCACATTTCTGATAAGAATATGGCATGTACCATTCATCCCATTTTTCTGTTCACTTTAGTTTGCTGTCTAGTCTGTGAATATCACTGTTTTATACTCCTGTTAGAAATCAGAGAAGATTAAAATAAGAAGCAAAAGAAAAACAATCTTTTGCAACAACAGCACTGAAAAAGAAGATGAGAAAGATGACGAGAAGCTCTGGTCCCTCACAACATTCAGTGCATTCTTTGCACAATATTGTTTGCACAAGAAGTCCTTAGAGCACTCTTCTTTTTTCAAGATGGACACTTCACCAAATCCTGGGTTGAACTGTGTTTGTGAAAAGAGATGGAGAAAGCAGAGGAAAATGTAAATCCAACATACATGACCAAAATACAGTGCTGCATTCTTCTTGCCAGACTAGAAGTTGGATTTGTTTCTGATGACTGGCACATAACATACTTTTTTCCTTTAGCTAGGAAAAAAAGTTAGTTTTAGGGTTGTTTTTATAAATTTTGTGTCCTTGGAGGGAAAAACACAACAACAACAGTGTGGGCTTGAATTACAGTTGATGAACTCAAATCATTTCTGTAGCCCCCAAAATAGCCGGAAAGGTCAATGAAACCACAAACTCCATAGGGCTCATCCATTTCTGAATACAGCTTTTTTGAGCCAGAGGCAAAGTGCCCTATTGCTTACCAAAGTGATATTTATCTAATTTATTACTATCAAATGCTTGCAGGGAGGAACAACCCCAAACAACAAAAAAACTCCTCCAGACCAAGAAAACCAGGAGACACTAAAGGCCTGTGCTAGCATCAGCAAACAGTGCCTGTTTGTCCCCAGTGTGGTGATACCAGAAAGAAGGAAGCCTTTCTGGGTCAAATTCTGCTCTCGTTTGCACTGGCAGAAATGATGGCTCTAAAGCTGAGGGAATTGGCTGGCTGGCCGATCTAGTGGACTTCAGGCAGAATTCAGGTCTCCTTGACCTGATCAGAGCAGAGGAGCTTGTCCCAGGCACTAAGACATACCAACTGATTGTTTAACCATATTGAGCAAAATAGGCTTCCCTATCATTTTTCACCTAGCTCAGATTTGATCAGAGATATAAAATAAAGAAAGACATGAACATTCATTCTGGCTACGGTTCTGAAATGTCGTTTGCACGATGTTTACCCCAGGAAAAAAGAACTTGCCACTATCTTTGTACTTTATCTGCAGCTTTCTGTCTCTCTGCATACTTACACTTAGCACCACAGCTTCCAAGCATTCTCCTCTAATTAATCAAAAAGTCGGTCCTTTTGTTTCCTAGGTCACGAAGGAAGAACAGTACATTAAATAAAGATATTGGCTGAGGATGGAAGCTGTATTTCTACCCAAGGAGCCTAATAATAGTGTCTTGATGCAGGCCAAGTCAAAATTGATATGGTTTTACATACACAGAGGCAAACAGTTGAGTGTGAAAAAAGTAAACATCAGATAGCATTCAAACAGTGGTTTATCCAGCTCATTCTGTGTTTGTAAATACAGAAATGTGTTGTGGTGGCTAAATTTATCCTAATGCAAGGAAACATGAACAAAGAGGCTGGTATTTGGTAACTTCTATAGGCAACTTTAGGACATCCTGCAAGAATTATTTGGGGGCAGTTCACGATAATGTGGTACAGATTAGAGTTGCCATTTCTGGAAAAATTAGGTCAGAATTATGTAGATAAGATGGAAAGAATTTCAGTAGCATTGTAGTATTTTCCTGACTTGAAGCCTGACTCACACGTCAAACCTTTGTTTTATTGTATACCTTGTTTTGATCTATAGTCAAAACAGCCTTTATCCAGAGAAAATGAAAATAAACCAGCTAAGAAAGAAAGAATTACAGTCAGCATTGAATAAAAATAAGTACAGCAAGCCTAATTTTGGAGAATAGTTGTCTTTTCCTGTGAAACTTTTTCCAATTCCAGAAATGGCCATACTGAACCCAGGAAAAATCAGAGGAAAAATAATTTTGATAGTGGCTCAGGAATGGAGCATTTCCTTGCTCTTGGTCCAAGACGGAGTTTCAGTCATACGTCAGGTATATTTTGGGCCACACTGGAAAGTGGTATCCCTCTTCCCTATATGCTTCCCTTTATGCTTCTCAAATTTCATCCTGGATTAGAAGAAACTCTCTCTTAAAAAGGATATAGATCATAGTCATGAAAGGTTCCCTTTTTCAGAGAAGTGAGATTAGTTCTAGTTAGAAGAACAAGAGCCTTGACTCTGCAGCCTTGCCTCTGCAGTCAGCACAATGTTTCCCTTGGCTTCAGGTAGAATATTTTTTCACTCAGGTCGTTTATTATAAGTAAGAATGTACTTTTACACTGCTCTGTGTTCGGTGCCATAAATCCTGGCACATATTATGCCTCTCTTTTCTCACCAGGGGCTCTAGCCTAAGTTACTGAATCTCCCTCTGCCATGGAGCTTTGAGAAGGAGCAAACCTCTGGGACAGACCCTGGTACTTGTACGTGAGCCAGACTTAAGATAAAATGCTTCATGTTCCCTTTTGCTTATTCAGTGAGACAAACAGACTGCTAAACTCTGGTTTTCAGTCTAGTTTATTAATGCAAACCAGGGTAAGCTGCAGTTTATGCTCCTATGCCAAAAGGCAAATAGTGGTGGGGGGTTTGGGGCAGGGGGAGATGGGCATGCAGAAGCAGCAGTGCATCCCCTTCCACCTTTGGATCCCTGAAGCCAGATGGGCAGAATGAAACAGCTCCTGCCACTCTTCCCAAAGCCTGCAAGCTGCTGCCATCAGGGCACCTTACCCCCGCTGTGCTCTTTGCATTGTGGCTCAGGCTTGGCACTGTGCAGGGCTCTTACTTTGCACGACTCTGGGGACTGTGCTGAACCCAAAAGGTCTGCGAGTGCCCAACACTGCACAAAAAACTGCAGCAGGAGCAAGCAGCAGATGCAGTTTTCTGGAAGGAAAGGAGAACGGAAGCCAGCTTTTGTCTCCAGGCATGAACAGAGTAAATCTCAGAAGGAATAGGTTTATTTTTAGGATGGTCTCTCAAGAATCTCTTAAGCAGATAGCCAAGAATTTGGGCTACTAAAGCCCACCCACAGCATCATTTAGGCCAGCCACCTACAGAAGCCAAATAACCAGCCTTAACAACAGCACAGACACTGCTGCAGTTCTCCACCCCCAGAATTAATCCTCTCCTCACACTCTCTCATGGGAGAAAAAACAGGAGCAACTGGGATGGAGATGTTGATATGCAGCCCCTTCCCTATCAGGGACATCCCACACCAGCTGCTTGCCTGCCGCTTTGGCTGAGTGAAAGGCACCATCTCAACTACTTGCTTGTTTATTTTCCCTGCCAAAGGCAACCACTGGTAGGGCAAGAAATGGAAAACCAAGGAGCATTAGTGAGGTCTCTTCGCGCCTGACAGAGGTCACTGATCCAGGCGCATCCTGAGCAGTCAGTGCGGGTGATGCAGAGATCAAAGGATGGCTCCAGGGGCTGCATCCTGCCCTGCAGAAGCACAGGGGCTCCCAGTTCCTTCTCGCTGCCTGGCCAGGCACTCCTGTCAGACCACGATTGCCAACAATGTCATTTCCCCACTGAATTAGTGCTCCAAAACATAGCAGAATGGCGTGAAGGAAATATGATATGGGCTTTATAATGAGTATTGACAACACATCCAGAGAAGTTTCAGAAATTTTCAATGGTGATTACTTCAGTGTTTGTGTCACACTCCTTATACTTTATTTCTTTGTTAAGTTCTGTTTTTAAAGAAAACCCAAATCACTCAGTTTTATCTATGGATTAACTCTTGTGCTTTTTTTCCCCTACAGGATCAGAGATGATTAAATCCATTTATTTTATTTAAGCATCTTCCTAGGCATAACCATCTAAGACCAATGTTTGGAAACATGTAAAAATTTAACTATTGGTCTAGCTCTTTCCTGGGCATGGGCCCCATTGAGGTTCCATTGAGATCTCCATCTTTACCTTGCATGGAATGGGCTGAAATTTTTAGTATAGCATGGTAACAAGTAACATTGCCTATTTCAGTACAGCCTACCAATTTTGCAGTCTCTAGTTCATTTATACCCAAACCCTTACTGCCCATATTTTAATGCTACAGTACATCCAACATTAGAATTTGTACTACCGGTGAAAAAGACATCAGACACATGAGAAGACTGCTCCAGGATAAATTACTTCTGCCAATTTAGAGTTTACCAGGAAGATTTGATGAGCAAGCTTGTAGCTAGAAAAGTATCATCTGCTGTCTCACATCTGGCACAAATTTTCACTGCTGTGACCTGGCTAATCTGATGGAAAGGCAATCATGTGCACGCGCTTCACCTAGGTCAGCTTTGGACATAGGGCAATCTACCTCCAGGACCATGAGCCACAGACTACGGAAAACCAAGCCAATGCAGTAATTAAAAATATTTATTTCTGAAGATATTTACCTTGATAGGCATAGAGCATTTCCCAATTTCATACAGAAATACATAAAACATGCATAGACCAATATGGCCTACTTCAATGTGTATTCAACATGGTAAATATAATGAAGAACTTGTGTGAATATAAATACAAGACACAAAAATAAGCACATAAGATTCAACTTGTCAGCAAATTCAACAATGTGAACAAATTCACTGCTATAAACATTCACCCAATATTAGCCTTTTGACTTTATTCAAAACAACCCTTTGTCTCAATGCATTTCCACCGAACAAGGCCCTGAATAAATCTCTCAACAGCCTCTGGTACATCCCCTCTTCAGTGCATTTTTGGTATCATGTAAGACACAACAACCTCTATTATTAGAACTTCAGTTGGCCAAATATCCTTGTTATGGGAAACTTAGTAGTGTCCTCCAGCTTTTATGTTAAAGAGTCCTTTGGTAACCAAAGCCAAATGACTTTGACTATGCAAACAACCAGAGTGCCTAACCCACATTCAGATAACTCTGGCTGTACAAGTAAACTAGACTTCTGAGAAAAGGCAAAGGGTTGCAGCTGATTAGTAAAGGCAATAACAAGGTGTAAAAATACTCTAGCAGGAGTGCAACAAACAGTATGCGAGGTAGACATGTATATATGCAGTAAGTCCTGATTAAAGTAGCACTGTGGCTTTCATTTTTGCATTTTAATCAAAAGGAAGAGTTCTTTGCTTTGAAGTTTATACACTCAGATCTTGCTTTCTGTCCTTGCTAAGAACATCTGTGAGGTCTTCCTTGCAAGATGCTTTTGATGTAGACCCTGAAAGCTGCTCAGTCAATGGGTAACATTCCAGAAGCAATATTCAAATGTTTCTTCAGACAGATGGCTGTTCATGTATGTCACTGCAGATTTCCCTTCAGCTCTTCTACCCATCCACCTGAATTCCAAAATAATGAAATCCTTTGTTTTTATATCTCCAAATACAGGATTTCCTCAGCATTTTGCTCCACTGCGTAAACACTTGGATGGAGGGGCCCTTCGCCATCATGGAATGCTGGAATCAAGAGAGAGTTTTGGCGATGCTTTGTCAGCAAGTGTTGGGGAGAAAGATTCAGGTGATCTTCCCACTAGGATGCTTTCAGGCTTTCCCGGATGCTTTGCCTTTTGTTCGCCCTGTTGTGTTTGAGCTTTCGCCCTTTCTGGAGCTCAGCCTTCAGCTTTGCAATACTGAAGGAAGTTTTGATACTGTTACCAATGGCCTCCAGCCTGCAAAAACAAGAAATGTACATTTATTGTTGTGATAATGAAGATGCATCTCCAGTGTGCAAACATTTCGTTTTTGATTAAATAACCCTCAGTCTAGATTTCTGCCATGGGATCCTAATAAACTGCTGTTTGTTATACCTCTCTCAGAATTAGGCTAGCTTAAGATACTTGATATATTGCATTCATAATTTCAATGCAAACATTAAATTAAAATATTCAGTCAGATATATATGCCCTAGACTTCCTTAAGTATACAGTCAAGAGATATCCAGTGTTTTTTGGTTTTGGGGTTTTTTTTGTTTTTTTGGTTTTTTTTGTTTGTTTTGGCTGTTTTGCTTCTTTTAGGTAAACCTGATCCTACTTCCAATGCATGAGTGCATTTTTTAAGTAAGTAAGCAAGCCCCACTTTAAATAAATTATTTAAAACTTCCAGGGCCCAAATCTCACTCAGTACCATCAGGCCACCTGCTCCCATAAGTCCTTTTCTGCTTGTGAAAGCAGCATTAAAGAGTCCTCTTTAGTATGGGCAAACTTCTGTATTCTGTACTTTTCCACAGGCATATGGCTGAGCACTGAATGCAAGCAGAGGACACTGGGCTGAGCTCAGCACCCGTGTCCTCACAAGCTAAAACCCCAGTGCATGAAAAAAAGCCCTCAAAATATCCTCACTGATTGCTCCACAGCTCTCAAGCTGAAACCACCAGCTAAGCCCAGGATGACCCGAAGGCAGGTGAACTGTGCTCTCTATTGTTGCTCCAAGGAACTACACCAGGATGAGAAGAAACTCACCGCTTCATTTTCTTGCTGTCAACAAGCTGTTGGTTCATGCATTTGGGTCCAGTGCAATTGCCGCCTTTGACATGGCGCCGTGAGGTTTTCTCCACCGTGGACTGAGCCCTGTTAAAAGTGAAAAGGTGCTGCTGTTAAAAAAAAAAGCGAAGTCTGCAGTCCACAATGTGAGGTATTTCATCAACCACTTCTCAAGGCATGTAATAAGCAATCTTTGTGGGCCAAGCCATGGTATGCATCATAGCAGTGTGAGCACTCAGGTAGGAGGCAAAGCTTTGGGGAGAGTATTCGCACAGCAAGTGCCAAAATGAGTAAGTGCACCACAATCCATCCCTTTCACATGCATTGCCTTTTAAAGGGTAGCAACAAGAGACGCACCAGAGATCTTTGCCTGCCTGGCAGAAGTTCAGGCATTTCTTGTCCTTCTGACTGGCACATTGGCATCTGCTGCTAGGTTCAGCAAGCATCTCTGGCACTATGTCCTTCAGTGATCTTCTGGGTCGAGAAGGGCCTCCGAGACCATATGGAACAGTCTTCCTACGATCAAAGACAACATGAAAGTCATTCAAATAATTCTGTGGCTTCAAAACACTGTGGGGTATTTTGGGCAATCTTATCAATGGCATTGATTGCACGAGTAAAGGTTGTGGGATTGGGAATGTCTCGTTAGTCACAGTTTCCATGTAAATGCTTCTGGTGATCCTGCAACATATTCATTAGCATGGCTACTGACAAGGATAATGACCTTTTAATTGTGATTTCACAAGGCTGCTGTGCCTCCCTGTGCAATAGAAAGCAATAAAACCACATCTCTTTGAACTTTGGCTACTGCCAACACTGAAAGAAGCAGTAAAAGTGAGGAACAGATCCTCTGTGCTCAGAGGAAACCCAGCAGCACAAGAAATCACCAGAGTCAGTGTTTGCAGCGTTAGGTGAGCCTCTGGCTCACTACTTTTTGGCGAGGAGAGTGTAGGAATGGATACTGTGCATAATCCTATTAACACATGGGACGCATCAATTTGCAGCGGAGAACAGTAAAAGGCTGCTAGAGCCACCCGGTGTCAAAGTATACCTCCCAACCGCGTAACTTGTCAGAAAGAAAACCACTCAAATTCAGGCTGGCAAAATCATGCCTTTGGCATTTTGTCTGCTTCTGATTCATAGTGAAAAGTATCCTGCAGCCTCTGCTGAGCAGCACCCAGAGGAAATACTGCTGCCCAGATTTTAGGAAAGCAGGTGTGTTAGGGCTATTAGGAGCTATCTGCCCAATCTAGGTGGCCAAATCCTGCTTGCTTTCTTCTGGTGAACAGTCTCGTTGCTAAATACATCAGAAAAGTGGGAGCAGGGAGGTAAAGCAGTAGGAGAAACTGTGCAAATAACTACTCCGTCCTCCCCGTCCCATTTCTGCAGAGGGTTTGTCGTTCTTAATTTTCACCTTCACACCTCCCTCCCCTTTTGCCTAACGAAAGGGGAACCAGGCGCTGGGGAACTGCCGAAACTCCTCCATTCCACTCACTCAGGGGTGTTGATCCAGATGATGTCGAGGTGGCAGAAGTAGACGCACTCCTCGTCCATCAGCGAGGAGCAGGAGCAGCGCCGGGCGCGACGGTGCGCGGCGGCGGCGGGGGGCGGCGCGGCGTCCACCTCGGCTCCGGGGGCTGCGGGAGGGAGCGGCAGAGCTCAGCACCCGCGGCAAGGCATGGCAAGGCACCCGCGCATCTCCTCCCGCTGCATCCCTCGGGCAGCCCTCCCCGGAGCCCGACGCGGAGCCCGGTGGCGACCCCGCAGCCCCCCGCGGGCCGACCCGGGCCGGGGCGAGCGGCAGCGGAGCGGCACCTACCTGCCGGCAGCAGCCCCGGGCAGAGCACGAAGAGCAGCGAGACGATCATGTGGGAATAATCCATAGCAGGCGGCGGAGGGCGGATGGAAGAAGTGGGGGGGAACAGGGGTAAAATTAAAT
>VZTX01027278.1:142181-152439 GCA_013400915.1 Pardalotus punctatus | reverse complement strand
TTCGAGGATTCAGGAATTCAGGGATTCAGAGCCTCAGGACTCAGGGCTTCACGGCGTCAGGTCTTCACGGTTTCAAGTGTCAGTTCTTTGGGGGTTAAGGGCTAAGGGGCTTCGGGGCTTCAGTGCTTCAGGGCCTCAGGGTTTCAGGGCCTTAGGGTTTCAAGGCTCAGGTCTTTGGGCCATCAAGGTTTCAGGGCTCAGGGATTCAAGGCTTTGGGGCTTCAAGGCTCAGGGCTCTGGGGTCCGCCTGCTGCTCCTGTGACTGCCTTGGGGAGAAGCCAGCAGTGGGACACCAGGGTCGCTTATGTGGGATGAAGGATGCCTTACTCCTCTGGACTCCGCCCTGCTTCTGTCAGACCCAGCCAGCTGTGTGCTGGGGTCTCAAGCGGCTTGGGTGTGGCAGCAGCGGTGGAGCATTTGGGTATCATCTCCCTCTTCTGCCATGATAAGGCAAGGTGCTAAACACACAGTGTGTTTGAGGTGTGAGCAGGTGTCTAATGCCAGGTGGGGAGGGAAGGAGGGATGATCCATTCCTACCCTGTTTCTTTAGCTCTCACCGCTAACTCTGGCAAGGTCTCTTTTCTGGCATGTTTATGTTTGCTACCTTGTGTCAGGATGCGGTAGATGTCAGTGTGGAAGCTGGACACTTGAGGAGCAGCTGTGGCAGTGCCATCATAGATATGTACATGCATGGAATCCACTGAGCTCCCAACCGAGGGAGTGAGCCCCTGAATATAAACTTAAGTGAACTCAAATGCCTGTGATCCACTGTGGAGCCGTCGTGCTGCAAAGCGTGCCAATTTCACCTATGATAAATAGATAAGACTCTCTCGGTATTTGTGGTATTTCCGTGCACTGTGCTGTAATAATGGAAATGACCTTGGATATCACAAAGAGCGAGGCTGTTAAGTGCTAGTTGCATTGTGATCTGTCAGGTGAATGGCCATTTTTTTAAAGTATCAAATTATACTGTGCCACTGTATTGTAGTGGACAGACTGTCTGCAGCCGTGCTGAGTCAGAATAAAAGTCCATTTAGCTGGTATCCTCTCTCCCACAATGGCTGTTAGCAGATGGTATGAGGAGTATAAGAAAGGAATGCAAGTGGAGACTAATCCTTTCCTCGGTATAACCTCCCTGCTTCTAACAGGATGAAGTGTAGGGGCTTTCCGAGCAATAATGAACATTTAGACCATTATGCTGAATAAACACCAGTGGCCCCATCCTGAGATGGTCATATCTATTTATCAAAGGTTCTCTGGAAACTGCCCTGTAAAACATCTGTGAGTGGAGAAAGCTGGGTTATGCAATTTTTTTTTTTTCACACCTTTCCAGCATGGGAGTCCATTTTCCAGAGCAGGGATTATATTGTCTTGTGTATTATGTCTCCTTGTGTATGTAGGGCAGGACTTACTGGAATGCAAATGTAGCCGTACCTGTGTGTGTGAATTGCTGCAGTCATGATAAGAATCTGCCAGCAGAGGTCACACAGCTACATACAAAAAGTAATCATAGCCCTCTGAAGTAATGAACTTTATCAGTGCCCAAAAGTTAGGAAAGAATCTAGGTGATTTTTTTTTTCCCTTTCTTGGCATGAAAAAAAACCAAACCAAAACAACACCAAAAAACAAACAAACAAACAAAAACACCCCAAAAAAACCCCAAACAAACAAACAAACCCAAGAAGCAGTTGTGTGAGTTGAAAGACAGCAATCATTCTGTATTGAATACAAATATGCGTAGCCTTTCCAGGCCTGTCACTTAAAGACTGTCTTTCATGCCAGCACTTATTGAGACTTTTTTTTCCTGAGACTCCTTTTTCTAAGATGTGCACTTGAAGCCAAAATGACTCACATTGGTGTAAGATATTTTCAGCTTTGTCAAAATGCCTTGTTAGATAGTATTTTGTTAGCTGACAAAAACAGCATGCATGAGTAACAAGGCATATTGCAGGCACTTCTGAAGGTGTTGTTCTTTTCTACTTCTTTTTTTAACAAAAATACAAAAACATCTTCAGCAATTTTTCATAAGAATTCATAAATATTGTTGTTGTCAGAGATCCATTTCCTCTGATTCAGCGATTTTTGATAGCTCCACTTTCAGATCTTGACGCTAATCAGAATCAAGCTATTCCCGTTGCTTGAGTAATGCAAAAACAACTTATGTTCAGTTTGTTACCAGTGGCCCGGGTGGGTCATTTCAGGCTGCTGGGATTGCTAAGACAGAAGGTGGGTTTCCCCAGGAATGGGTAATCCTGACCCTTTCTTGGATACTGGGAGGTACCGGGCTCAGCTTTGTGTCATGCAGAAATACCGTCTGGGAGTCAAAGAAGGAAAATTTGCTCACTTTAAAGCTGTTTAAAGGCAGAGTCTAACAATAGGGGGTCACAGTAATGGTCTTATAAAATACGCAGAAGAGGACTAAACTTTGGCTAACAGTCAGTGTTTGCAGGATGGAAAGACACAGTCAGGTACTCCATGAGTCATCCTGGTGCATGCTAAGCCAGATCGCCCCCAGAGCTGGGAATTTTGCATCGTATTTGCACTGCTACCCATGTGGACAAGGGTGGAAGCAGGAGCTGAAGCTGGCTGCTCCTGCAGTGGGCTTTGTCCCTTTCTATCTCGAGCACCTTGGGCAGCCACCTCTGAAACACTGTGTTACGGGGTGGAAACTTAGCTGGCCAGCCAGGCTGTGGTTGTAATGTTCCAGCTAGAAAAGGCCATTGCACTGACTTTTCTAAAGGACATTTTGTTTAGTGTCAAAAATGTGAAATGCCTGCTTATCAGCAAAACAATAAAAGGAGATTGTAAAGCTGTGCCTTTCTGTCTAGGGAACAAGGGGAGCAACATGCTGTTTTCTGTAGATTTGAAACACTATTCTCACTTAAGTGAAATTGTATAACTTGTCCCTTTACTTCCCTTGCTGCCTCTCTTGCACTTTACTTTCCTCTTAGGGGCCATCACATCCACCAGTGTCCCTTTTTACCCAAGATGCAAATTTTTTACATAACATGCAAGTCAAAGAGCTAACTATGCCATCCAGAGGGACCTGGACAGGCTTGGGAGGTGGGCCCATGCAAGTCTCATGAAGTTCAACAGGGCCAAGTACAGGATCCTGCAGGGGGGTCAGGGCAGTCCCAAGTCCAAACACAAGCTGAGTGGTGGATGGATTGAGAAGAGCCCTAAAGAGAAGGACTTGGGGTTTTTTTCACCCAGAGAGTAGTTGAGCACTGGGACAAGCTCCCCAAGGAAGGCTTCACAGCACCAAGCCTGACAGAGTTCAAGAAGCATTTGAATAATTCTCTCAGGAACAGGGTGTGATTCTTGGAGTGTCCTGTATAATGCCAGGATTTGGACTCGATGATCCTGATGGATCTCTTCCAACTCAGCATATTCTGTGATTCTGTGAATCTATGACTGGGGGTGTTGGTTGACAAGAAGCTCGTTGTGAGCTGCCAACATACGCTTCCAGCCCTGAAATCCAATCGTATTCTGGGCTGCATCAAAAGCAATGTGGGCAGATGATCAAGGGGGGTGATTCTGCATCGCTATTCCATTCTGGTGAGAGCCTGCCTGGAGTGCTACATCCAGCTCTGGATTCCCCAGAACAGGAAGGACACGGATCTGTTGGAGTGAGTCCAGAGGGGGCCACAAAGATGCTCAGAGGGCTGGACTACCTCTCCTATGAAGACAGGCTGAGAGAGTTGTTCAATCTGGAGAAGAGAAGGCTTCAGGAAGACCTTAGAACCTTCAATATCTCAAGGGGAACAAGAGAGCTGTAGAGGGACTTTTTATAAGGGCATGTAGTGATAGAACAAGGGGGAACGGCTGTACACTGAAAGAAGGTGGGTTTAGAATAGGAAGAAATTCTTTACTGTGAGGGTGGTGAGGCTCTGGAATAGGTTACCCAGAGAAGCCTTGAATGTCCTGTTTCTGGAAGTGTTCAAGGCCAGGATGGATGGGGCTTTGAGCAACCTGGTCTAGCGGAAGGTATTTCTGTCCTTGACATGGGGCTTGGAACTGAATGATCTTAAAGATCTTTTCCAACCCAAAGCATTCTAGGATTCCATGGTAATTTGAGCTCAAGGAAATTACTTTGTTCTCATTTGTCACTACCCAGCTCTATAATGGATTTAATTCAATTTACCGCTGTGAGAGTCCTTGAGCAGGAGTCTAATTTCTTGCAAAGCAAATTTCTTCATTTCTCCCCATCTCCAGTTAGTGATGGGAACATGGGTGCCTGTCTCACAATACACTAGCAGACCTCTTAAATTGCTGAGAGGAGAAAGGATAGCCACTTACCCAGCAACCTCAGCCCTACCTGTTTGTAGCATGTGGCCCAAACAGGTCCTGTCTAATACCACCAATAATTTTCTTTCCAAAATTCACTCCACATATAAAATCCTACTTAAACTGAGGAAAGTTGCAGCTATATGATAATTGGCACAGAAAAACCTCTATCAGGTGGGAAACTAAAGCACTTTCAGACCATGCATGTCCTGACACCATGTGGTAGTGACTAGATATAAT
The DNA here is from genome assembly GCA_013400915.1 of Pardalotus punctatus. NCBI lineage: Eukaryota > Metazoa > Chordata > Aves > Passeriformes > Pardalotidae > Pardalotus > Pardalotus punctatus. The sequence goes on along the minus strand of VZTX01027278.1, from coordinate 147,912 downwards.
TTAAAACACAAAAATCAAACTCAGCTTAGAGTTGAAATAGAGGAGAAAACCAGCTTTACTGAGCAAAGTTCACAGTTTCTTTGAGGGCTAAAATTGTTATTGCCAGAAACGCAAGTAAGATGGTTTCCAGAGATTCAGGTTTCAGAGGGTGAAACCTGTTGTGAAACCTTCCTCCCACTTACACTTTCCACAACAAAGAGCTGCAAGCAACAGGAAAATATTTCACTGGAAGTAAAGTTGGTTTTAAAATGAGGGAAACATCAGGTGGGAAAAGGGGAAGGCTTAAATAACCTGGGAATAAAGAATCCAGGTAACTTTTAGGTGAGGGTCAAGAGGAAATTTCCCCTTACTTCTGCTGTCCATCTCTGCCTTGATGTTGTGGGAGAAAGAGTGTCCACTTCCCACTGAAGTGAGCCACAGGGGCACTGGGAGCACTTGGCTGTCCCCTGTCCCAGCAAGCTGTAGCAGTTCCTCCTGTTTCCATGTCTTACTCTGCATTTACTCTCATGCAGGAGCAGCAAGCAGAGTATCAGGAACAAGGCAAAAGGTTACGCTCTGTGGGTGGAACATGGGCAGCTGACTTGAACCCTCCCACCCAGGCCTTTTGCAGGTGACCTGGAACTGCTGAGGGCATGTCCTGTGAGCTGCCAGGTGGGTGGTCATTTCTGCTGTGGTAGCTCTGGATCCTGCACACAGAGGCCCCACAGGAATTCAATCCATAGCCCTTTGGCATTACAAGCATTTTGGACTGTGGTGCTTAAGTTAGATTTAATTTTTTTAATTGAACCAATTCTCATGTTAGTGTCAACATTAGTAGAACTTATAAGGCAAAGATCTTACTTCTGGCCCAGAAAATCTCAGATGGGGAAATATTCCAGAGAAGGAGCTCTCTGTCTTATGCCTGTTTCTTGCAGACAAATCCACCTTCAGCCATGTCAGACGCAAAATGCTGGGTTGATCCCACAGGTCTGTGATGTATTCTCAGAGCTATGCTTGGACTCTCGAGTTTGTTTTGGAAAAAAAGAAATATATCTGCATGGCCTTCAGCTCCATTCCATCACTCAAGTTCAAAATAAAAACAGCATGAACTATATCTTCTAGAAGTGTGAGGAGATGGTAAAAAGTTACATGTATCGATAATCAGCCTCTTAAGAATGGGTTATGCAAGTAAGAGTTTAACTATCATCAATAAATACAAGAGATTAGTGCAAGGACTGCAGCAGAAGGCTTTAGCAAAGAAAATACAAAACAGAAAGCATCACTTGTAGAAAACCAGATCTAGTTTCATATACAACCTCTTCTGTGAATACAGAAGCATATGACAGAACTCTTATTTGCAAATAAGTTAGTGGAAAATGTGCTTTGTCAGGTTTGTTTACTTACTTCTTGGCAAGTCTGGCTTGTGAGGAACTCAAATCCAATGCTTCCAATTAGAAAACATTCCAAAGAAAATCACTAAGAGCAGTTGCTCTGACTGATACTTTGCTCCTATCAATAGGGCATTTCAGAGTTTCATGTTCTTTAATAATAGTCACTTTCCCATGGCCTTGGCAAAGAATTGGTGATGCCATCCCACTGTCCAGAGCTGGGAATTGAAGCAAGGAGGACACTACTCATGCCATCTGACAGCAGATATGGTTTCTAAATTAGATTAACATCTTGGTTCACCTGGTGTATGAATTGCCCTCTGGAGTATGGAAAAGGGTCTAAGGTGCTGATGGTCCTAAATTTAAGCACCATCCTCTTCTTAATGTGTAGAGTTTGCTGGGGATGAATCCAAGTTGGTGACTTGTCCAGGGTCTCCTCAGAAATTGCTAAGGGAGTGGAGAAATGAGCTGAGTTCCTCGAACCCATGTCCTCTATCCTACCCACTGCATTATCAGCCTTTCCAGTACACAGAGGTTTGCTTACCGCAACTGACTTTTTTTCTGTTTTGATTTGCCCATCACTTGGATTTTATGTTGCTTTGCTCTGAAAAGGTACTTGTGAGGTCTTCCTGCGGCTTGCTCAGAGATGCTTCTTTGAATTAATGAATTTAATTGACTTTTGATACTTATTTTTACCTGTCCTGTGGCCTGCTCCACCTTTGAATGAGTCTCCAAAGACTCAAATCAGTAGATTTCTGAGAGCTAGCTGGCTCTACAGTTTCCTGAGTGCATAAAGGCCTTGATGAAATTAAGGTAATTAGAAAAATTCATTGTTCCAAGAATGGTGTTGAACGTTCTTTACAGCATAATCCTTTGGCCAAGAACATGTAGCCTGTCTGTGACTGCTTTGCCCTCTCTGTTTTGAGCCTGGGGTTTGATGAGTGGGCTTGCCAGTTCCAGACTTTCTTTTGTGAGAGAAATGAGAGCGGGCTGGGAAACACCATGGGTTTAGAAACGGCCTGAGCCATAGTTATGGGTTTTCTTTTCTCTGGTTACTTGTTCCAGGTACTTGCTTTGCTCCCAAATCCCCTAGCACCACACTTCTGTGCATGAGTGCCTGGAAGATGGACAGGAAAGTAGCCTCATTACAAGCCAGTGCTTCTAGTACTAAAGATCAACTTGTCCATTTAGGCAGATGCTTGTCATTTTTTTTTTTACCAAAACATATTTTGCCTGTAAAGGAAGTGTTGATCATCTCTCTCCAGCTGCAGTTCCTAGTCTTCATCTGCCCTTGTTTCTCCCAGGAGAAGGCAGCTTTGTGAGGAAACATTGCACTAAACATACTCCAGCTGTTTCTTGTGCCTGGTCTCAACTTGATCGAATTATAGAGGAGAGAAATTCTAGATTATCTACAGTTATCTAAAAAAAAAAAAAATCCAGAAACTCTTCTTCTTATTTATAAAGGGACAATTAGAGGGACACCCTCTTTTTCACAGGACGTATACACATTAAAATATCTACTTACACCTGAGGCAAAATATGGACCACACAGATCCAGGGGTTGTTATGGCAATTACTCATTGGTGGCACTGACAAGAAGATTTTGTGACCTGTCAAGGCCAAGAAAACAGGAATAGCAGCTTGAGGATAGATGATGCCCCAGCACTGAGCTAAGATTATCTTACAGACACCACCCCCAGCCTTTAGTTGCAAGAGCAAGCCTGTTCTGAAGTGTGCATTCCACCTGTGGCATCGGCACTGCCCCAGCACACCACAAAGTGCCTGGGAAGTGTGCGGGGGTGAGGCGCCACTGCAAGGGAAGGGGCTATAAATGTCTGCAGGTTCCCATGAGCAGCTTAGAAACCAAGATGCCTGATGGGACTGTATGTCGATATTTGACATATATGACAAATAGCATATAGGAATGAGGCCAACATTTCTGGCTGCTTTCACCAAGTGTCCTTGAGGCATGTCTCTATTATGAATTTTTCACCAGCCATTTCCATTTTGACTTCTTGTCAGAGCCTGAGCTGGTGCCCCTGGGAACTTCACTGCAGTCTTGGTGCCTGCAGCCAGACCTTTCTATTCTTACTGTTTCAAGCAAGTCTACTTGCTATGTTAAAAAAAGGCAATGTAGTTTCCTCAGTTTTCTCTAAGTGTTTAGCATTATAGTTGTAGGCATTCAGCTGAAGTGGAGGAAGCCTCAGTAGGAAAGGTACCCACCCCATGGCGCCTTTGCTATGAGGGTGAGCAAATGCCAGCCTGTGCTCAAAGTTTATTGATGATGAAGATTTTCCACCATTGCTACCAGCACTGTATATGTAGAAACCCACTCATCGTCCCTTGACTAATCCTGTTCCAATTAGCTTAGCTGCAGTTACCCTGTTACCTTTGGCATAACTGTATGTGAGCCTTAAGGATTGCTTCTTAGTGTAAATTTTTCCCAATATTTCCCATCTCTTCACAGTTTTTAATAATGTTTTCTTATTTAAAGACAAACATATTCTGCCTTTCCTAACAGGATTAGTCTGTAAAACCGTAGCATTGGTTTCAATTTCAACAGATACAAATAGAAACAACCAGTTTCTTACACTGTGTCTCGGATGAATCTTTTGAAAATAGGAACTGTATGTATCACACACTATAGGTCAAATCATCAGCTGACAGAACAGCTTAGCTTTCTTCAAATTCTTGCAGATATATTTCCCTTTTCAAGTGAAAAGCCTCTTTCTGAAAAGCTGACCTGGTTTCACATCATCTGAAACTGAGTGAAAGCAGTTTCATTTTAGTTTTAGGAAGGCAGAATAGTAAGGAGGGTCCAAACCTGACTGACACAAAGTTTAGTGTTGTGTTTTCAACACCTCTCAGTGATTACTCATCGATATAGTATTATTCCTAGTTTTTGAAATGGCTTTTAAATCACGGTTTTCTCTAGGACAATGAAACTTAATGGAAGGACATCCAGGCCAAACAGAAGGAGCAGAAAAGCCTCCTTTGTCAAGAATTTTGATCCTGACACCAAGTGTTTTAACTTGACTTCAGCCCATGGTTACCAGAACTGTCTCTTTTCCCAGAAGAACTGGAACAGGCAGTAAATTTGAAAACGTGTTATTTTGCATAATGGAAAAAAGAAAGAAACCTCTTGCTTCCTTTGCTGATTCAAAGAGTTTCCCTCTTTGAATTGGGCCATATGACACAGCTCAAATCCTTGTCTGTGTCTTTGCAGCTTGCTTGTTTCCCTGGCAAAGTGGAAATCAAAAGCAACAAGGCAAAATGATCCTCTCAAAACCCACTTATCTTCACAGGAAAATGGTTTAGGATCAAGCAAAAAAGAAATCATCACTTCCCTTTTCTAGAGAAATCACACCATGTTTATTAGTAGATGTCTGTTTCATTTCTGTCCACTTACTCATGTTATAAGAATAGGAAGAAGCAGGGGGGCACCTATGGGCACCTATCCTTTGCTGCCATTACTATTCACAATTTTTCCACTCTTTCATTTAATAGAAATATCAATTGTGATACTTAATGAAATAGCATCCTCTTTTCATTGAAGTTTCTTGGGATTGTGTAAGATATTCCTTACAATGAGAAGGTGGGTTTTCCATCACTGATAGAAAAGAGATACATTTACTGGGAACAATAATCTTTCCATCTCTGGGGGAACATTACTGTATGCTTTCAATATATAAGGGAGGCTTGTAAGAAAGATGGAGAGAGGCTTTTTATGAAGGCCTGTAGTGACAGGACAAGGGGCAACAGTTATATGCTGAAAAGGTAGATTTAGTTTGGACATAAGGAAGAAATGGTTTACGATGAGGATGGTGAGGCATTAGAAGAGGTTTCCCAGAGAAATGGGGGATGCCCCCATGGTCTTAAAACTCCCCCCCAACCCAAACCATTCTGTATTTCTTTGTGTTTCCATCTTCAGCCGAGACCTTGCTTGCTGCTCCTTTGCCACCATTGCCATGTGTGCTGTACAAAACATAAATGGGTGAAAGCTCACCTGGAGTAAAGGGGATGGCTTCTTGGACCTTGCATGTGGCTCTGTGCTGTGAGAAATTCTGGGAAATCAGCAAGAAGGGCCAGCACTGCCCATCTCCAAAACTGCGACAAGGAGGGTAGAAAACCTGGCTCTGTGGTGGGCCACCTTCCCAAAAGAGACCCATTCAGAGGGCCTGTGGAACTGGAGTTCCATCTCCTCATCCTCCTCCTGAGGAACAGTTACAGTAGGTGAACTGCTGCTTTGAGATAATGAACCTGCCATGCATTTCCTTGTAGCAAAGTACACTGTAGCAAAAGCAGGCACTGATTAGTGCATGCAATAGAAACTGCTCTGCCAAGGCCTTTTTTTTTTTTTTTTT
>VZTX01027278.1:108734-142172 GCA_013400915.1 Pardalotus punctatus | reverse complement strand
CTTTTTTTTTTTTTTTTTTTTTTTAATTTGACATTTCTTTGGTCTTATCAGCAAGGGCATGGTTTTCTCAAAGGTTATTTGACAGCTCAGATTCACAAAGCAGGCACATTGGCCCACGGCATGAGAAATACAGCTATGCAATGAAAGAGTTATAAAGCATTGCATCCTCTCTGCAACACAACATTGACATTTAAGTTAGTCCCAGAGCAGCAGAAACCATAAAAGAAGTATGAAAGATTAATAAAGTAGGGGATAAAGCCCTAGAACAGGGCACAAGGAAGAAACACACATTTATGGTGGGCCTCTCAAAGAGACAGTTGCAGCAGAGGATCCATGTAGCTGCTGAAATTGCAAGGTCCCTGCTACAGTGCTCATTTGAATGGGTAACCTGTGTTCAGTGGTGTCACCTGCATGACCAGCTCCACTGGCTTTAAGAATATCTTTAAGCACCTGCCCGAGTGTCTGCAGAATCAGGGTTGGATGCTTGTCCTTTTGTGGGGTGCCAGTACATGACAGAGTGCAGGTGATGGAAGGATTTCAACCACCTCTTGAGGTATTGCATTCTTGGGAATACTGAGAAAGGAAATTCATGTTTCTGAGCTCACAGGTGCATAGAGTCACCCTGCTGAGGCCACTTACCTCTTGTGAAGTGTGGCCCTGTCATATAAAATCCAAAGCTCAGGAGCTTCATTGAGCAGAGGACATTTCTCTTTTTTAGGAGGTTTGATCTTAGTCTAAGGCACTTCAGAAAATTTTTTTTTTTTACTCTCCATTGAGATCTGTCAGAGGTGTAATTCTCTCATCACAAGGGTTTAGTGATGTTTTTTTGCACATCTGAGGATATTAGAAATATTAGACAAGATGCTGTTCTGGATCTTAAAAGTGGCCATTGACATTTCTTAGAAAGTTTCTCCCTGGTCAGGGAGACCAAGTGTAGGAAAACAGCAACTTGGAGGCACAAATAGATCCAGGGCTTGTCTCCAGTTCCTATTATGGAGAGCTACTTCATTATAATAACGACCTTCAGTGATGCAATAAACTTCATGAGACATACCCCGTGGCATAAAACAAACAAAACCACCTCTGCCTTTGTAGACCTAGCAATTATTTTTTAAGTTCCTGCTTGGGAGGGGCCAGCAATAAGTTTATAGTGGGAAAAGAGGTTGCAAAAAAAAGAGGGACAACTTGGAAAGAAAAAAATGAGAAGGTGGTAGAGGGTTAAGACATGTGAATCTGTTTTCTGAAGGCAGTAGTTCACTGGGTTCTGGAGAGCTAATCTGAGTTCAAGGAGAGGAGCCCAGGTGGTTCAGTGCAGGGAATCAATACCACAACTCAGTATCAAGTTTCCAAAGGAAGTGACTGTGGAGGAGAAAAGAGAAACAGCTTTTCCCCTCAGTAGTGCTATAATCCTGGTCCATTCTGGCCTGGAGAGGCTGCTTAGCTATTCAAGACTAAAAAGCGTTGATGCTGTGGATGACCACAACAAGAAATTACAGAAATCTGCTTTTGTTTAATAGCTAAAAATTGAGCCTGAGACTTTCACCAAAAAAGTGCTTGAAAGTTGTTGGTAAACTGAACACATCTTGCCTGGATTATGGAGATACCCCATTAAACTTTCCCACAGGACTCTTTTTGCTGTGGGCTGAATTTCCCCTCCTGGAACATCTGCCCACAGCTTTCTCTCCCTGAGGGCTTCCAGGCTTGCATTTATTGCTCAAACTAATCAAATTGTTTTGATAAAATAAGGAACAGGAAAATGGGAATGCTGAGGCTCTTAGCTTTAGTGATAGGCGTCGCACTACATCGTTATCGTGGCGGAGAAGAGCCAGAGCTGGCCGCGCTCACCTCTCCAGCCTTATTACAGCCCGAGTGCCTCTAGGTGGTGCCTGGATCTGCCGCCTGGTGCCAGGAGCCGGGAGCAGCAGCCTCGGGCTGGGCTTTGCTCAGGGGGAGATGCCACCAGTCAGTCACATCACGCATCACTGCTCTCCCGGCGCGGCAGAGGCAGCAAAGCAGACCTTTCTCACAAAACTATTAGGCAAAGAAGACACAGCGAAAACTGGAAGGATCGCTCCACAGCGATAGGCATGTCTGCAATTCATCCACACCTCACATACAGGCTTCATCCAGATCTGAATGAGACACCTTCTCTCAAAGCTGCATCCCGAAGAAAACCATGAATTGTTTTGCTTTGAGGGTGCTGAAAAGCCCTTCTTTCAGAGAACTGATGTCTATAATAAAATGTAACTAAGTTTATGCCCTTCAGACTGAAGTGTTAGGAAGAGAAAAATGAAGTGTTCAGGTTTGTGAGTCACCAGTGGGAGCAGGTACCTATTTCTTTTCTGTTCTGCAGCCTATTTTGTTAACCTGAGAAGTGTGAAAAGTCTGGTGTGTGTGGCAGGAACAACTATTATTAGAGACACCTATGGAATAAAGGATGCCATGGATGGTATAGAGCTGTCTCCTATCCCTGACTGTGAGGACAATAATAAGGGCAATATTGTGTGAGGGCAATATTAAGGATTGGAATTGAAAGGATATATTGAGTGTGTTGGGTGTGGAGTAAGGGGTTGTTGGTATTTCTCTTTACATCTTTGAGGTGAGGGACATCCACCAGGGAGGTTCACAGCCTTGGGGTATTCACACAACTCTTCAAAAATTCTTTTCTACTATGCAGCTAGGAAGCAGAACAAGTTCTTATTTCAGAAGACAGGAGCTGCCTTGGAAGGCTTGCTATTTTTTTCCCTGATATACTATCTTTTTGAGAGGAGTGACAGTGCCTGTATTTAGAAAGAAATTCACCCTTGGGCTTCCTTCTTGCCCCTACAGGTTTCCATTTACTTTCAAATACGGAGTGAGCAAACCTGGGACAAAGGATGAGGTGGTGTCACAGCTGGATGGACATCTGGGAAGGGTCATCACACGAGTTCAGCCAGAAGCAGGACATGCCTAACAGGCAGAGAGGGTACATCTTTGACATGCACTGCTCTCCTGAGCAGGCTGAAGGATTAGCCCCTGGATTTGTTTTTCAGATGATCCCATGCTAACAGCTTTGGGTGGATTTGGTCTGGCTTCTCCACATTGAGTCCTCTGACCTTTTAATCCTCCCAAAATAACCTATTCCTTCCCCACCTCTGCCAACTCCCAACCCCCAACCCCACCAGATTTTTTTTTGTTGTTTTTCTCCTGGGACATGTTTTAGGAGCTTGTTGCAGCTTTCCTAGTGGTCTGGGTAATTAGCTGGCAGCTCTGGCTCCTTCCTTCCATTGGACTGTACCTGTGGCTGTGCTTATTCAAGGGTGCTGCTGGACAAGGGTGTTAGATTTCCAATTTGAAAGTTTTTCAGGGCTAAATCCAAAGTCTGGCTTTTATGATAAATAACAAGGAATATCTTTGCTTTTTTTCCCCTTGTTTTAAGCTCTTCTTTCCTCATTGCAACTGGCAGGCCCAAAGGGTTATGCAGTTCTAAAAGAGGAAGAAAATAAGCCTGTGGAAAAGAAAAGAAAATTACAACTGGTAAATGAGGCCAGATATAGCTGTGGTGTGGATGGCAAAGGGAGGAAAAGAAGAAAGCTGGAGAGAGCCCTGGGAGGAGATGGCTGAAGAGGTAGTCACATAACTGAGGTGAAATACCTTAAGGAGCTGGAATGTGAGGGAGATGCAGAACCTCCTAAAGCCACTGCACACATGGTCACTAAAAGCTGTGTGAGAATGTCTTTTACAGGCCTGGTTCAGCTCACACAATTTGGAGGCTCTGAAGGAAGCAACCCAACTAATGGCACCTCCATAGGAAGGTTCGGTCAGCTTTAGCCAGAGGTTGGGTGCATGCTCTGTTTTTTCCCAAAGATGGATAAGATGCTCTGTCTCTAGCCATGTCCTGCTGTCTCCTCGAGTTCCTCTGCCATCAGGGGCTGAAATAAGAGGATCATAAGTGGCTCTTTAAAAGCATTTCACACTGGTGCAGGAGAGGAATAATTAGTCCATAGTTATTCTTCTGAGCTTTGGTCTTTAGGCAGACAGGTCAATACATTTCCCTCTGCTGTTCATCTTCAAACTTGCGTGTAGAGGAAATGCAGGGACTGCTCAGAAAACGGTGCAGTGCAAGGCTTAGACATATCTGAGGTCCTTGGGAATCAACACTGCCTTTAAAATGATGCATATACTGAAGATTTTCTCTCAAGAAAGACAGCTTAAACATGTTGGATTCAGAAGAGTCCTTTTCCCTCATCACTCATGATTGTTGTGAACAAAACTGAGTGAGTTCGTGGTAGGCTGATTACTAGATGGCAAAATATACAGAGCTGTTTCCTTGGCTCTGGACAAGGAAAGGGTGGCACTGCAGCAGCCTTTTGAGGACTCCCAGCTGTCTCCCATTCCCTTCCATGGAAAGTTTGCTGGAGATGGAACGCACAGAAAGGAAGTTGGAAAGCTGAGGACAGCAGGTGCTGTCAGTGTCTGATGCTGCAAGAGCTGAATGCAGAGGACAGCATTGCCTGATCCAACCCAATGCAGGGACACCCACCCAAGGGGTCAGAGAGGAGCAGTTATCTCAGCAGCTCGTTGCACACCCCTGCACAAGGACACCACTGCTAGACTTGAAAAAGCATGGATGTTTCCTTACACAGCCCAGCAAGTTTGTTCACTTTCCTTCTACAAATAAAACTCTGCCAGGGTCACAGTTTCTGAACAGTTTACACTCACTTTCCATGTGAGCAAAGGAAGTAACTAGTTCTCATGCTCCTTTGCATACCTGTGAAGGATGATGGCATACATCTGTAGGCATTATACTGCACGCCTGCTGTAAGACCAAGGTTTTGGGCTTAATCATATGTGATACATAGGGAAATAAATTCCATCCAAAGGTACAAGATAAAGGAAGCAGCCTTTTCACACCTGTCATGATGTCCAGTGACATGTTTAATTGAAAAACAAAATGAAGTACAACATGGAAAAGTCTTCACAAAAATGTCCTAAGACAGGATGCTTTTTGCTTTTTCCAGGTAGTTGCATAAGTAGTCTTATTCTTAAGGGCCACTTGTGTCTGGAAAGAAACAGGAACTTCTACAGCCTCTGCACCAAATACTGTTAAATTAAGCATGGTAAATATAACACTGAGTACTGTTTGTATTTAAAAAAAAAATCCAAAACAAATCCAAACCAATGAAATTTTGGCAAGTCTTTGAAGTCAAAACCCAAGAATGGCTGAGCTGCCACAAGAGTCTTCAGTGGGATCCTGGAGAGTTTTTGTCAACCAGTGGTTGGAAAACAAAAAAATATGTAAGATTTTGGATTAATTCCTTCTCCTAAGAGTTGTCTCACCTTGCTCACCCTCTTCATGGCCCAGATGCTACACTGCATCTCCTTCAAATCCCTTGTGAATCCATTCAAATCTGTTGTGCATTCTGGATGCCTTGTTATGGGAAGGATATCATACTGCCACAATCCCTTTCCACATGCATAGACAGCTGTGCTATGTCAGACCAAAAGTCTCCAACATCAGTCTGAGGCAGATTCCTAGGAAGGCGTTGGAGAATGGAGAAGGAAATAGCATGAGACACCCCCATGAATCACAAAAGACTTCCTGAGCCAGAGGTGGTGCTTTTGAATGTAGTGGCCCTCCATGGATTCCTACTCCACTGAGTTACCTTGTTTTCTGAAAACTGATGAGCTTTATTGTTCACAGCATCTCACAGGCAATTGCTGTAACTCACTTGTATTTGGTGTGAAAAAAAATACATCCTTTAGTTATTTTCAAGTCTGCTTTATGATCCTTAGTTCCTGTCATGGGGGACCCTTATGTTCCTCCTTCCTAACACGTGAAGTTTTAGCCTCCTGTTATCACCCTGCAGTCATTCCTGCTGTACTGGGGCTGGTTTCCCATTGTTCTTTGTTGGTGTAAGTCAGAAGTAACACAGTGAAGTCTGCAGAAGCTGTACAGGAAGCACTGAAGAGAATATGTCTGTGTAATTTCTTAATGTAAACTCTGGCGTACTCCTGTAATTTGGCCCTATGTTAAGTTTAAAGCTATTTGGTGCCATTAGTAACAGAGCAATAAACCAGTGATCTTTTCTCTCCTGTCCAGATGCAAAACAAAGCAGGGACTTGAATGCTAAATTCAGTTTTCAATTTCATCAAGATACTGTTTGTGGTTTGGATATTTTCTGAGTTTCGATTTTAGAAGCATTCAAATTTGTATCCCAAAAGTCCATTCTCACCCAGAAATTCAATGAATTCAGGGGAAACAACTGGTCTCTGAACAGCTGTTAGTTTGGTTTTGAGTGCTTCAGAGGATCTTATTAAAATAATAAATTTCCATTGGAACTGCTACTGCAGCATTTTTTTTTATTTGTTTTTTCCCCAAGAGGAAAGTTATGCAAGGCCCTGGATGATATCAGCACATCTGGACAGCTCAGAGACTGAGGGGCTCAGTGGAAAGAGGAGATAAACAATAAACAGCAAAGAAACTCACGGTTTTCTCAGCTTGGGGCAAGTGGTGGGATCCTGGAGAGAGAACTATAAACTCTGCCAGCCCCAGAAGGGCCCTGCCTGGCTCTTTGCTCTCCAAAAGGGCGCTGTATTTGGCAGCCATCACAGACAGAAAACAGCTGCTGATTGCTGCAGTGGGAAGTGCAAGGCCAAGCAAATTCGTTCATGATTCCAGCACTAAATGCATACTCCATAGCTACGGTTTGTTTTTTGCTCTTGGAGATCTTTGCAGGGAGGGTTTGTTCCCCCTCTTGCCTAAGTAAGAAGTATTGCACAACAGGCAGGTGCTGGATGCCTTGGAGCAACTTCAGCTCAGTCCTGCTGATAGGAAAACCATGGGATGTACCTGCAGGTGCAGGGGAGCCTGCAGCAGTTCTTGCACCTCACAGCTACCACTGTACATCCTTTCTGTGCCTCCAGATGCAAGCCAGGGCAGCAGCTACTTGCATTTTAGCTTAGACACTTGTAGCTCATAACTAGAGCTCATATCAGGTTCACAAGCCTTCAGGACATGACTGATGGTTCAGAGTGGGGCCCTCTGGCCTGCTGGTAAAAACAGATCTTCTCATTTCTCATACAAGAGAAATTGTTGCACAGTTTAAAAAAAAAAAAAAAAAAAGCTTTTGTTTAATCTTCTGCACACATCTTCACAATATAACTGTTTTTCAATAGCGCCACCTCTTAAAAACATAATTAGAGGTCAAATATTAATGGACAATCCATGCCTTCAAATGTAATTAAAAGCACTGATACAAAACTGCCTCTGTCCAGAAAGTTCTTGTGCTTGGCTAAATATTCAGGAGCTGGTCATTACTCTCAGGCATAACATTGCTTTAATCACGTTGATTCATAATACTCAGCAAGAGAAAAATCAATGCTGGAGTGCTTCGCTTGTGTAACAATGTGTATTAGTGAGCTTGGAGTGCCTCTTCAGTGAGATAACACCAGGCAGTTAAAGTACATAGAGAGAGCCTCCTGAGTTCATTATGAATTGATTTTTATCCTTTTAATATTCTTGCTTACAATGGAGTTCCTGTATAACACACTGGCCTTTTTCTCTGGCAGTTCACCTCTTCCCTGACTGTTGTGCTTTTTTCTTGGTGTACTCCCAGAGCAGGCTGGTGGTGGGAATTACAGCAGAAACAGTCTGTTGATGGGCTCTGCATAAACTGAGCCATATAAACTCAACATTGAGGTGTCCACAGATAGAGAGAAGAAGAGAGCAGAAGGAAATGGCTAATAGCCCTTGCAATGACAAAAAATAAGAACTTGTTACCAGTCTTTCTCTGTTGCTTCAGGTGGCTTGGCCTGAGTAATGGGAACTAGTTCTCCCATGCCTGTGGACATGCCTGTTACAGATCCTCTGTGGTTTTCCAGAAAACTTTCCTGGGATAAAGTGATTTGATAGGATTTGGTAAAACAAATAATTTCATTCACTACCTTGCAAGACATAGAGAGTTTAGGACTGAGTGATGATGAATCATGGTCTCCCTTCAAAGGGTTAACCACATAACCTGGGCTGTGGCAGCATGTGTTAGGTCTCCTCAGTCTGGGCTATCTCTGGAAAAGGCTTTTAGCAGAGCACAGGTTTTGGTTTTTTTTGTCTTTTCTCAGCAGAATAACCTGTACCTGTAGGCTGAGCCCACGCTCCACAGCTGTGTCTACCCCAGGTGATTTTTCTAGTGTAGCTGCATCATTCACCAGCCACATCTCCTTGCAAACTCTATTCTTCATAAATCCATCAGGAAAAATATATGACATAGGCCTGACCTCCTGTTCTGCTTTTCATAGGCCATTGTGACTCTATTCTGCCTCAGCCCAATGAACTAACCAGGGCATAGGAAGATTATTCTGCTCAATTTTTTTTTGACAAATTGAGTGCATGCTGAGAATTAGTACCTGATGTACACATGGTTTGCATGTGTACTATCTGACTATGTCTTAGTTTGCTTATTTATAGATGATTAAATACAAAAATAGATTAAAGCATTTGCATGCCAGAAAATATGTTTTGGATGGGGCTGATAAGTATCTTTTCATATGTTATTTTAATAGCAGTAAATATCTAGATATATGCAAAAACCAAGAGTTTCAGCGGAAAATGTTTCAACAACAGATGATGAATCCTGCTAAAGCAGGTTTTATGCTTAAAATCATAATAAAAATTATTTTAAGGAAAGCTCTTAGTATGGTGACAAAACCACTATCCTTCTCTGAGACTTCTAGATGTTTTAGTGTCTCTTGAATGCAAATGTATTCCTTTATTTTGACAAATAATGTGTTGTATTTTCTTCTGTTCTCCCAGCCCCACCCCATGCCTCCCCCCCTTTACATCCAGCCATATCCTCCCTCTCCTTGACCTGGGCTATCATCCTGTAGCTTTGCATTTGCTGCACAGAAATCCCCCTTGCTCTGAGCCATGTGGCTGAGAGTCCTACCAAAGGCTCTGCTTCTCCTCAGGAACTGAGCTGCCACAGAGACGTGCATCCATCAGTGTACTGTCATAAGCAATGGTGTTAGATAAAGTGTCCAGCTGGAGGGGGAGGAATGCTGCTTTTCCCAACAGAAAATGCCTACCCGTTCCAGGGCCTAAATTGTGTCTAAGGCCCATTTGTGCTGATGTTTTCTGTCATACCAGTGCTCTCACAGAATGCAGGTGGAGGAAGCATCCTGTGGCTTGGGGCTGTCCTGCACACACAGGCAATTCTTGGAAAAGAACTCAAACTTTGGAAATTATATGTGTGCTCCTGAAAACATGATGTTTGATCTGGGATCAGTTCTTTGCACCGGAAGCAATGTTCTTCTCTGCAATTATCCCTAAGTAGCTGTTGTCATTTGGGCAGACGTCTCCTTTCCTCAGTCAATTTAATGCAGCAGAAGCGATGACGACTTCTTCAAGCAGTCTTCCTGGCGCATGGAATTTTTTCTGAGTAAGATATAGAGATGTATTATTTTGGGGCTCTGACCTTTGGAAACTGCTCATGTACTCCATTCTTAATGAGCAGGCTAGGGAGGTTTTCTCCATTTCTATCTTAATATAAAGAAAATGTTTAAAACAGCCTTTTTGTTCCTAGTGATCCGTAAAGAAGCATATTTGCAAATTCATGCCCACGTCAGATTATTTATATCATTACAATTGGTCTCCCCATGGAATTTGTTAACATGTTGTTGGCTATTTTCATCCTCTACATGAAAATGAATCTACTGGGTATTGCAGTGCTCAGTTATTATGAGGTTTTTTTGATGAAACTTAAATTGCATCTGAGAAATACGAATTACAGGGTCTAATGTCCCCCCAGAGATTTTAATTTCATACACAAAAGGAGCTGATCACTCCCTACTGAGGTCATTACACAGAAATATTTTTTCTAGCAAACAGAGTAATTGGGACCAGTGGAGATTGTTTCCCCTGCCCCTCTCAATAAAAAAGGATGGGTCAATTTTGGCTGCCTCTGAAGGTTCATAAGTTTCGTGAGTGATCATGCCAGAGCTGAATTCTGTTTTTGTTGTTTCTATAAGGAACAAAAAACTCATGAGAGCCCCTATTCATGCACCGGCGCTACTTGACACGGTGGCCTCTCCTTTCACCATTACAGCACCGCACTGCAGGAAACCACTGAGAGGTCCAGGTCCCCGTTCACCTGGGTACCCAAACCTGAATGCCAGCACCACCTCCCTGAAACCCTTTGGAATGTAAAAAAAACCCTCTGAAAATGTAGTGGATGGCTGAAAAGGAGGGTGCTCTTCCTGAAGGTTGCCCATTTCCTGTGTGCCTGAAGGAGTTCATGGCTAGGGTAGCTGGCTGCCACTGGACAACATTGTGGAGTCGATCCCACCCGTCTGCTGTTCCCTTGTGCCTGCTCTGTGGACATCTGAACTTAAGGGCTGGGCAGCCTAAGGCAGATCCAGTAAAGTCCCCACATACCCGTTTAATTCCAGGATAAACAAACATGTGCTGAGGTCACCCCCAAGTTATGGCAGCGTGGGAGCCAGAGGGATATCGGCAGGTCAGGCCTTGGGGTCAGGGAAGATGATCCCACTGCAGTCCCTGGTACAGTCCCATTAACCTCAGCAGCTCCTGGGCAGTTAAAATTTAAACCCTTGCATAAGTGGTTTGCTGAACTGGTGCCAGGAAGATCAGTGTCTTGCAGGACTGAGCCCATTAATTCTCACTCTCTGAGAAGTAGCGGGGGAACAGATGAGCCAGAAAACTAAACGGCTTCACACTGTTTGATCCAACTAGAAAGACAAATTCCAAAGTCGAGGAAACCTCACAGGCTTTGTAAAAAAGACAAAGGGAGTTCAGGATTTCCATACCGCAACCATGCTTGGGGCTGTGGCAACTGTAACTTTGCATGGATGCAGGATATTTTTGCACAGCAAAACAAGCCAAGACATTATTCATTGTGCCAATTTGTAGGCACAAATTATGTGTATCACTAGTGTGAAATTCAGCCTGTTATTTCTAACTTGAGAATAACTTTCCTAACACTCATTTCTTTCTCAATCTCCTACTGAAGAACAAAGCACTCAGCAGAACAGGCAGCCAGGAGACACACTCATTCCCTGAGTGCCACTAAACTTCTTTAACAGATGCAGATGATAACAAGTATACTAAAAACAAGACTAAAAATATGACTCAAACAGAAGTAATATACTTCCAAAACAGGGCTCTCAACAGTATGGGTTTCTCCCAGTGGGGGGAGGCTGCAAGAACAAACAGGCGACACTTTTTAGTCATGTTGCTTAACTGCATGCCTGGAAAGCACTCGGAGCTGCTGGTGGTGGGGATGATGCCATAGGACCCTCTGCAGAACACAAACACTGTGCTTCAGTAACGGCTTTCACAATGGTGTAGATGGAACCATTACTTTTCCCCAGGGTTTTAGGCACTGGATTCTTTCAGGAGCTGTTTAATTATTGTGTTTTATTTCTGCTCAATCTGTATAGGAAAGTTTAGTAAAAGGACTGTTCATTTTGACAAGATTCCTCAGGGAAACCTCAAGACAAAATAGCAGTCATTTCTTCCACAGATAACTCACCAAGAAAAATAGCAGTGGAAATAAAGGGGTAATAACAGAAAGGGGAAGATTGTATTTTAAAAGCAATTGCTTAATACCAATGCACAGTGAATATATTTAATGTCATAAACATTGGTTTACTTAGGAAAAGACATGTGGAAATGTCAGGAGCAAAGAGACTCTTACAGCTAAAAGGAAATTAAGACTGGCAAGTGTAAGAGGAGAGGGGAGGGAGGGGGAAAGAGAATCCCCTCAGAGGGAGTCCCATGGTCCTGATGAAGACTTGATAGCTGTATCCCAGCTGTGTTTTTCCTGCTGGTTAGAGCACCTGCTAACCTGGTGGCTTTACTGGCTTGCTTTCTCCTTAGGGGGAGACAGCTGAGGCAGAGACATATAGACAAATACACACATCTGTCTGGTGTGAACTTGCTTGCAGAGAGGAGACAAGTTATAAAGTCCTGCTCCCCTGAACACGTGAGGGCTTTATTTCCTCTGCTCTGAAATGTCCAACATTGCTGATCCCCAGGCTCATGACTCAAGCAACCCTACCTTTCTTCCCACCCTCTGGCTACATTCCTGACTGATGACACCTTCTTTCTTCCAAGCACAGGGACACAGGCATTTCAGGGCTCTGCCTGCCACCGGCCTTGCCCTCCTTGCAGGACGGTCCCCATGCTCCAGTTGAGAGCTCAGTGTTGCTGCCTGGGGAACTCAACCAGGGCCCCTGCCAAGCCTGGGAGATGCTCCTTTTCACTGGGGAAAATGATTATCAGTATCTTTTCTGATAATAGTTCTTTCCTTATGCCTCTACAACCAAGGTATAATCAATGTTCTTAAACTGATTAAGGGACCACAGTGCCTGGGACTGCAAAGCAGTGTAGTGTTTTCTGACCTATACTTGTTCTGACCCTTCTGGACCCTGAAACTTCAAACACTCACTCATGTTGCTGAATTTTAGTTTTAGGAGTAATGAGTTGCCCCTTGGACTTGATATAGAGCCAATTTTATGGTTTGTGATTGATGTGGCAGCCATTCCGCCTGCCTATGACACTGCTTGCAGTGTGTCAAGCACATAAATCATGGCAGGTTTTGGTCTTGGGCTTTAGGATAGAAACTCTCCCCTAGAAAATGTGTTGAAAATGCTTGGTTGGGTCCAGCTCTCAGCTGGCACTAATATCCATTGATGACACTGAGTGCCTTGGGAGCAGTCATGGCTCAGTGTCCAGCACATGCCCCTGCAGGTAAATTTGTCCTTCCCCCACACCAGGCAACCAGCCAGACAATGGGATCTCAAAAGCAAACTCCATTCCCATAAATTCATATGCTCATAAATTTTACAGCCATGGAGAGCATTAGGACTCTCTGCTCTATCTTTTGTTTAATAGGACCCAAAGAGGCCCATTCAATAAATTCTGTGTCAAGCTCAGAAGTTGTGATTGAGTCGTGGAGAAAGTTATCCAGATATTGACATAAGACTAAAAGGAATGGGGAACATCCCATTTTAAACTGTTCCCACATTGGCTATGTATCCTCATTTGCCTTCTATCTTTGTAACAACTCACATGTCTCACTCAGGTTTCTAGTTTTAGGTCTTTGCTGCTTCTTTATTCTTTGCCAAATTGAATAATTTTTTCCTCTTCCCTTCCCTCCCTCCCTCCCCCCAAAAACCCACCCTTGTTTGGGCTTTAATAGCTTGGCTTTCCAAGCTACCACCACCTATATTCTCTCTAATGTTCCATGAGCAGGTTACTATTTTCTTGCTAAATGTTGATATATTTTCTATTACCTACTGTTATATTTTAGTGTGAGAAACCCTGGGGAGCTTAAAAAGAGCCTCTTGAAGGAGAGACAGCAGCCATTCAGACTGTATGGGAATTTTTGTGATGGTTGTTCCCATAGCTGACCCTTGCACAACAGATAGACATGTAGATATTTACCTCAGCTGAGACTCTGGTGCTTGGCCATCAAGGCCATGTTTTTGCCATAATAATAGTGCCTTTGAAGAATTAAATTACAGAGTTGGAATTACTTAAAGTAAATGCTGATCCCAGAGTTATGTTTGGGCATTCAGGTATTAGGCCTTCCTTATTTGACATTAATTCTCTTCATAGGATTGTTGTCTCTAATATTTTACAAGCAGAACTCTTGCAGAAGGAGAAGAAGAAAGTAATTATGAGGGAGACATATATTATACAGAAAGAAAAGCCTGGGGCATGATTGCTTTTACAGCAGGCAGCTGCAGGATCCCATACATAACCAATAGCGATACAAAGCTCCCTTCCTTGTGATGCAGCAGATCTGGTTAGCAAAGACTTCACGGAAGAGTCAGGAATTTTGTGGGTATCAAAGAGACCTGAGGATGTTCATTTACAGTTGATGTGGCCATATCCCTCAGGCTCATGCTGGGTCAAGAAGATACAAATTTCTGCTGGACAGAAGAGAGAAAAGCAGGTAGAAAGAGAAACACCAGGCAGAGCTTGTCTTCCTTGCCTTATACAAACACTATGTGAGAAAGACCCACCTCAAAAATATAGGAAAATTGATGGCAAATGGGAACAATGAGGTAGGAAATAGTACTCTCTTAGCTGGAGATAGTTCTTGACAAAGAAAATTCAAATCAGGCTACTGCCACCTCCCAAAGCAACTGCTATCCTGGGCCTGCCCATCATTGCTTTTCCCAAAATCTTCCCCCATGCACAGACAACATAGCTCTCTGTGAACCCAAACTGACCCAGACTCATAACTCCACTTCTAGCACTCAAATCACCACCACAAGAATTAGAGAGCTGACTTGATGTTTAGCACAAATAGTTATTAAATGTGAAACTGAGTGTAAATCATGCAGCTAAAGTCAGGCTGGGCACAAGAATTCTTGCTACACATTGTGGCAGGAAAATCTGCTTATGTGAGCCTCTGTCCTGCTCCTTCCTCTGAGACACCACCACGTTAATGAAAAATTTTTCCATCCAGCTTTCTTGCTGCCCTCTCTCCCTTCCTTAGTCTGCCTCTCTGCTTAATAGCTCCTCTCACCACCCACATAAATTTCTAGCCTCGAAGCCCAGTTCATAGCCCATTTTCAATCTATAAGTGTTTTCACACCGGTGGGCTCTGCTTCAGGCTTCTTGCCTTACGCAGGCCCTCAACCCATCAACTTCGGGGCAGTTCCTCACCACATTCTTCACACCTCCTATGAGACCAGGTGACAATGGTGTTCTCCTTCTCATATCCTTTATCCTCCCCCACCCCACTTGCTTCTTTTCTGACATGTTTTGACTGCATATGGTGCTTCTCAAACTGGAAATCTGGTCTGTTCAGTATCTGGATTATCCCTGAAATGACTGGAGAAAAGGAGGCTCTACAGACTCCTTTTGGCTTGCATAAACCAAAAGGACAGCCTTCTGCTTTTCCTCCTGCCGATTTTTAAAACAGAGCTATTAGTTTTCTGTATCGTTACCCTGCCTGACTTAATGAGCCATTCTCCTCAAACACTTCACATTAACATGTTTATGTATTTGCTCGCCTGGCTGGGCTCTTTAATAGCGTGCCTTTGGTTCAGGTGCTTCCAGCACAAGCTGTGCTGCCAGGCTGCAGGAAGCCCTCCATTCACTGCAGCTGTGGCCCCAAATTATGCTCTGTGACTGACTGCTTTTGGGGCAATTGTTCAACAGTAGGAAGAAGGAACTTAGATAAATTGGATAAATTTTTCTACAGAACCATTCACACTGTGCCCTGGAGAGACTGGAATCAGTCTCATTCTTAGCAGTTTTATTTCTGCAGTATTAGCTGAAGACCCCAGCAGGAGGATTATTTAAGAGGAGAGTCTAGATTAAGATCTCCTCCTAACCTAGAATGTGGCTAGGAAGGCTGATGCAGGGGGTACCCATAGGTTTGGGGAATAACTCTAAAAGTAAAACCATTTTAATTTTAAACAAATTTGGCAAGCCAACCCCATCCTTGCCAGAAAAGGGATGTCTGATGTGGCTTATTGACTTTAGTGAAACCTGTTTCCAATGTCAGGCTCATTTCTTTGACTGCTGTTAGAAGATCTATGCCTGAAAGGCTTTTCTTCTCTCTTTCGCCCCTGTGCTGAGTAAACTTGAGTTTTGACTGAGGGAGCCACCACAAGAAAGCAGCCAGTGAGAGTAAGCCTACCATCCCTACATTGTTGAAAGCTTCCTATGAAATTGGATTAGCACTTAAACGTTGTGTGACAGGGCTTTATGTTCCAGGTTTTGTAAATGTTCTCAAGGAAAAAGGAAAAAAAATCACTCCTCAAACTCTGTATCATTTGGGTACAATTATAGTGTTGCCAGATTAATTACCATGTTTCTACAATGCTCTCCTCTGATTCTACTATTAGAACACAGCAGAAATCAGAGTCTGTTTTGACCCTTATTCAGAGCCTCCTGTTAAAGTGACTTTCACAACAGAACTCAATTTGTCACATTTTATTTGTACTTTAATTTTATTATTAACAGATTAATGAAGCTGGTAATGGGTTTTCCGATGCTCCCTTTGGAAATGTGAACTGTGTCCCTTCCTTACATCAATCTGCTGTCAGCAGATGAAGTGCCTTTGCAAAATGCTATTAACTGTTACCAGAAGCAATTGGTCAAAATTGCAAGTCAGCTTCAAAAGGAGACACTCGAGATTCCCTCAGTGCATTAGGAAAAGCGCATTAGTAGGATTTAGTCTCTCCAGCAGCCACAAGATTTAGGCCCTGCAGTAGGTGTCTGATCTAATGACACATAGAAATGCAAATGTATCAGACTTTAATTTGCTTGAAGGAGCAACGCCAGGTGAAAAAAAAAAGAGAAAAAAAATCATCACTTTCCAGTGTCATTAACAGCAATCCCCATTCTGGCAGAAATGCCCATGCTCTATTGTAAGGTACTGTCTCTGTGCCAGCCTTAAAAACCCATTAGTGAAATCCTGGCCCTCCTGAAGGCAGTAGGAGACTGCTTGTGACAATGCTGAGGCCAGGCTTTGCCTTCTTTGTCTTAATTTTCTGGCTCAAACAAATATTTGAAAAGTGTTTTACATCACCCTCCAAAGCATCAAATTCCAGCCCCTTCTCAGACAGCTCTCTTTTTTTAATCCTGTGCCAGAAACTCACAAGGTAATTGCTAGTGAGACACACGCAACCTTCCAGCCCCACTTCCCCCCTGGGAAGTGATGGTTTGGCACCATCATTATTCTGACAGCTTTACTATCTGGTCAATGTTCCACAAGGTGGAACAACCTTGCACATGGCAGCAGGGGTTGGAATTAGGTGATCTTTAAAGTCCCTTCCAACCCAAGTCATTGTATGATTCGATGGGGCTGAAAAAGTGTGTTATTGTGCACACACAGAACACAAGATATGCTCAGCAAATAGTCCCTAGTAGGAGGAAGTGAGAGTCTGAACCCTTTAGAAGCACGAGGTAGCACTGGGTAAAAAGCCAGCAGTTTCCAGCTCCTTCATCTGTGCCCTGGATGAACTGACAGGGAGGAATCTGGGGGAGGTGGAGCATGTTAAAAATGTTCTACATGCTCAGCAAAGTTTCAAGCATATGCTGTGGTATTCCTACTGCTTTCCAGACTGGACATACCAACAATTGCCCCCCTCCTCTTTCAAATGTTGGAACATGGTGTTATCCATCACTATTTCCAGTGCATTTCTAAGTACATGTTATTGCATACGTGGGTCCGATTAAAGGGGGAAAGCCATGAAAACAACAGAAATTGCACCGGTTATGAAGACAAAAAAGATTGTATCCATTTGTCCTCAGGAATGGGCAGTGAGGTTTCCGTTTCTATGCAGAAGGTTAATATTTTTCATGTCGTTTGGTCCTCATTCCTTCAAAACCAGTCCCACCTCCTTGAGGTGGTTGCAGTGGCCCTGGTGGCTGCCCGAGATGCAGTCGGGGGCAAATTTTGGGCTCAGTCCACATGCCTCTCACAACCCTGCCATATGCCGATACTCCCACACTAGGGTTTTTTTTGGAGGCAAAGAACAACTCAGTATCAGACCTCGAGGACATTTTTCCTCAAAGAAAACATAAACAGCTGAGTCCCACCCAGGGACTTGGACAAACTATAGTCTGGATAAAAACCACCACCCTTTATTTTGCCAAAACCTCATTGATTAAGAATATGCAGATATAATGATTTTGGTGAGTGTTTGCAGAGTGTATTCCTGCTGGGTATTCTTTCCTCCACTGCCTTCAAGTGAGTGTTAACAGTGCATAAGGTTAAAGGGGTTTCTTTTCCCCTGTGAGTGCAAAAGGATACTAGAAGAGTTAGACGTCTAGGACAAAAAAAGTCTGGCACAGTCCACTCTAAGATGTAAGAGCAGCACATTCTACCTTCCTTTGATATGAGCTTAATGACAGCAAAGGGACTGTCCTCTGGTCCCTCTTTCAGCTCTTTCCACTGATTGGAGGAAGAGCTTCTTGAAAAACCACAATATAGTGTTCAAACACTCCCATGAAAATGGCCTTCTGACTATCCAAACACATTGTCTGTCATCTTAGATCAAGCATGGCTCTTACTCTTAAACATAAGGATTAGAAGGCATCCATTAAAAGGAGAGTTTAAAATTCTATTTTAAAAAAAGCTCAGAAGCTTAAAAGACTAATTATTTGTGTAATCTTCAAGATCAAACGTTGCTGAAATAAAGACTTTAACTCCTTTATCAGATAAAACCTGTGTGCAGAGATTGCAAGGGGAGAAGAGACTATTAAGATAATCTAGTTTGACCTCACGACCTCAGGTTTTGGCATTTCACTGGTACAGGACCCTTTCCATTGTCCATGTAGCTAAATGGAAAATTGAATAAAACCATGGAGGACGCAACAGACTACATAAACTTGAAACATCAGACCCACAGGTTGTCATGTTCCTTTAATTTTTGTGTTTGTAGGCAAGGCTCAGTGCTTAAAGGGATAGTCCCAAACCCTCCACTGATGCAGTTGGTGCAGGTCTTGGTGAAGCTCTCGGATGTAATTTTCCATCAGATGAGGATCTAAGCCTGAGGAGTTCCCAACTGCAAGGGAGAGCTAAGTACAAAAGTGCAAATGCTTAGAAAGGGCAATTTGCAGAAGTCTCTGGGTAAATTAGATTCCCAAAATCTCTCCCTTTTTTCTTCTTTTTGTCTTTCTACTTTTTACAAGAGCTTGGGATT
The DNA here is from genome assembly GCA_013400915.1 of Pardalotus punctatus. Classification (NCBI taxonomy): domain Eukaryota; kingdom Metazoa; phylum Chordata; class Aves; order Passeriformes; family Pardalotidae; genus Pardalotus; species Pardalotus punctatus. The sequence continues at coordinate 123,500 of VZTX01027278.1, read as the reverse complement.
GTGTTCAGTGGGCCAGTTTTCAGCAGGACAGGAGGGAGAAGCTGGGACATTTCTTTGGGAAATGTGTGTGTCTTTTCTAATCTGTTTGAGCTGTCTGATGTCTTCATATTTAATACATTCAGGATCTTTGATCTGATGTGGAGGATGTCTCAAGAAGGAGTGATGATTCACAGTAAAACAGGATATCCACAGGGGAGCCAGTTGCCCAGTCCAGCAGAATTAATCAGCATTAGCTGTGTGAGCTCTTGCTCTGAAACACTGTAAATAAGAAAAGCGTCACGGATCATTATAGGTATGGGAATAAACAAAGAGAGAAACACAATTTAAACCTCTAAGTGTCAAAAACAGTTTCTGAACCACCCACTTGATTTTTTGCTGGAGCAAAACTGTCTGGTGTCCAGATGAAAACATGACTTCTGTTTTGCAGAGGCACTGTTTCAACATTTGCTTCTGTTCTGGCACCTAGACTGTTTTCGCAAAGCAGGGACACACCTAACAATGGGCAACAGGTCTGAAATACAAGACCTGCCTTCCTGTGCCCAAACAGCCCAACAACCTGCTTTACAACACCATGCCCTCCCTGGCTTGCTCTGTCTTGCAGCTTGGTTTACCTTTCCCTCTTCTCTCCTGCCCTCGTTTCTGCCAGCAAGTGCCTGCAGCTGGCCTGTCCAGAGCAAAGGAGCTTGGAGCAGTCTCCTAGGAAGGAGGCATAAACTAATGGAGGGGCCCTCTCACCCAGGGAGCTGAGGGACATCACCTCCCTTGCTGTGCAGTCCCTGGTTGATGAGGAGAGAGCTGGTGCAGCACTAGGGGATGGTGACTGCACCATTCCAGGCACCTCCTGGGCTGAGTGGCAGAGGCTGCCATCGCTGCGGTGTCAGCGGCTGAGCGTACAAGAAATGGCATCATCACCTTCTCCTCAAGCTCATGTGTTCAGGACGAAGCCCTTGTGGTTGGGTTGTACAAAGGGTAGGATCACTCCAGACACTGTCCCTGAAGGACACTACCTTCCATCCTGTGCAGGAGAGCTGGGTGCCAGAAGGGCAGCTGCTCAGGCTGGGGAATGTTTGAGCATTAGCTGAATCAGGAGCTGTAGTAATTTTCTGTTCCAACAGGGAATTTTGGCTTCTTGTCAAAATTCCTTCCAATTTGTGAAAAATTTCTGTCAAAAGATGTCTTTTAATCCTTCATTTTGACTTGATATGCCTTGATCATAAGGAATGGGAAGGGTCAAATCTCAAGATGATGCTTTTCTGCTCAGCCCTTCAGGTCTGGATAGGTCCTGTTCATAGAATCATGTTTGAGTTGGAAGGGACCTTTTAAAGGTTATCTATTCCAATCCCCCTGCAATGATGCCAAACTCCTTTTTCAAAATCTTCACCTGCACGAGGCACAGCACTGAGCAAAATCCCTACTGGTGCATCGTGTCCCTGTGCTCCTGGGAGGTGGGTGAATATTTTTGGTGATGGTCCCTCCATGCCGGGTGCCACACTGCATGTTCATGTCCAGGGATCACTCATGCCTTCCACAGGCACTCTGGGAAAAGCCCCTCACAAAAGTGGAGCTGCAATGGCGATGAGTCCCATGCCAGCATGTGGGCTCTGAACTCACTTCCATACCTGCCTCTGGAGCAGGGAGATGATGGGGTGGAGAATGGCTTTTAGCAGTCAGTGATTTTATTGTAGAGCTGATTACTTATTATACAAGATGGAACTGTCACCTGTGTCAAATGCTCTCTTTCTCAGAAGGAGGAATCCAACCCTAAGGTATTCAGGTACCAACACCAAAGCACCTTAGACCTGAATGACCTGCAAATGGAACTTCTGAAACCGAAGGGGATGTTGTAACTTAACAAAAAAGAGGAAATGCTGGGGGCATTTGACTTCACAAACAGCCCTCAGTTGGCCTGTTTCCAGCACAAATGCCTCACGCATGGTAATGGATTTCAAAGACACTAAAGAGCACAGCCACAAAACCAAACAAGCCTTAACATTTGACCTTAGTGGGGAAAACAAGCCTACAATTACCAAAGAAAACTAAGCATGCCTTGCTAATTGACTCATCTTAGAACTCTAAGTTTTGTTTCCATGACTGAACCATAGGAATGTAAAGCCTTGCCATCTTTCAGTTAGCATGGTTTCCTTAGATCTCATGGAATATCTGAAAATCACCAGTCACCTCCTTACATTTTGAGTAGTGTGTTCAGTATAAAGAGGAGAAATGTACAGACAAACAGAAATGGCAACAACACCCTTTTTTTTTTTTTTTATCCAACATTCCTGGAATAAAACATGAACATCAAATCAATGAATTACAGGCTGTTACACTCTTGTTGCTGTATGTTCATCCACCCATGGAGATTCCACATAAAATTACCTAATAATCAGTTTGGAGTACTTTAAAGCAGCTTTTTTTCATCCTAAGCCAGTAACAGAATCAGCAGTCCATTGTCTAGACCTAAGACAGTGGTCTCATGCTCAAAGATATAAGCCAGAAATGGTGTTAAGTCTCCAGTGTTTTATGTATAATTTAAAAAGACCATCTGTAGGTGCTGAGACTCCTTACAGGAAAAGGAAATTTCCCGAAGACATGGAAAGGCAATTCCAGCCATGTTTTTTCAGTCATTCATAATGTAACATTCACAATTATAGACTGGTCACAAGTCACCTAAGATGGGTGACACTGCTCCTATGATAAACCAGGAAAGAAAAGCAAGGATTCCCTGCTATGAGATGGTCCTACTGGTCTCAGAGGATCTTTCCAAAGCAACTGAAGCAGTGGCCCATCAGATAAGTCAGCTGAAGGTATCCTGAGTGAGCACTCTCACTTGTGGATTGTTTGGTTTCCATGGCTCTTGGCAAGTCACTTAGGCTAAAACTGAGGATTTTTTATTTTGTTTTGATGAAACTGTCCCAATGTTAAACACATGTTTGAAGGGCAGTTTAAACTACAATGTTTATGAAAGCTTAGTGAGGACTGTCTTGCAAAAAACGAGGACTTCTGGAATAAGTTATATAGTGACAAATAGTTTTATATTCTGTGTAACCACATGTCAGTAAACTCAAGGCAAGATAAATCTGTTAAGAAACCATACAGAATGTTTAGCTAAGTGTAAGGCATGGAATGTCTTTTTTTCCTGGTACATCTTTGGCTTTGAGGTGGGCCATATTGTGTTCAGCCTACATAGGCTGTCTGAGATGAAATGCATGTGATGGGCACTTGAATTTGTGTGCAAAACACTGCTGTCAGACTTTCTGGCAGGGGACTGGCTCATATGGACCAACTGTGGGCTGCTCTAGCCTCAGGGCATAATTTACAACTACCTGAACTCAGCAAATTACTTGAGAAAGAAAGGCACAAAGGTGTGTACAGCAGTAACCAATGCAGGGCAGGGCATCCCTGGACGTATGAAGTTTGCTTTATTTCAGCTGTGGTCCAGAAGTTGGGAGTTGCACCTGGGGATGTAATGCTACAGGTCAAGAGATCTGAGGCCAGGTACATTGAATGTGTCTGTCTCTGGTTTTAGTTCCTGTCCCAAGAAGTGACAGGTAGGCCAGGCTGTATCCTACTAAAGCCCAAATGGGAAACACAGACACATTTAACCGAGTTCAAGTTCCAAACCCATCATTATTACTATTATATGGACATACTGCCTCCAAAATCAGGTACGCACATCACCAGCAAACATCATGTATTGCAATGAGAAACCAACTGAGCTCTGAGTTGAAAGAGCTACAGGCCACTGGTTGATTCTTTTTCTAGTGAGTGCTTTTGGCAGATCACAGGGAAGCATCTGCACAGGTCCCACAGAAACTGACTGTGCCATGTCGGTACTCTGGCTGTATTTGTACCCAGCCTTTATCTGGCACCTGCTTGCACCCTCCTGGTGGGAATAGGTTGTGAGAAGATGCCAGAGTGTGCCTGGGTAGACTGAGGAGCAACACTTGTTCTGGCCTTTTGATGTTTAAACAGCTGTGCCGGATTTGCCAGAGGGTGTCTGACAAAGTAGTTAGAAATTGATCCCTGAGTAAACAGCCCAGTGTTATTTACTCCAATTCAGCTGCGATAATTCACACCATCTGAAGAGCAGCCTAATCCTGCACTGGCAGGTCTCTGAGATGTTTGCTACTTCTTTGAACAGAAGGATCCTTATGGCATGGGGAATGTGATTTCCCCATTGCTAATGACTCGGGACAAGACAATAAAGATACAACACAATTTAAAACAAAATGAATTAATTCAGAATGAAAACGTAATTGCTAATGCAGTGGTCACAGGCTTGTGCTGATGCAGGACACCCCTGTGTGCTGACATATATAGAGATGTTGGTTACAGGCACTAACAGAGGAGAGGTACAGAGTTTAACCTTCTCTCAGGTCTGATCATACTCCTAGCTTGCTTCTTGTTCCTGTTGCACAAGCTGTAGACGCACCTCAAGGAATACCCACTTGGAAATGCCCTAGAGGGAAGGGAAACTGTAATATTCAGGACCACAATCATCCATCTTCTAGAAAACTGTGCCTTCCTCCTACCTCCATTTGAACATTAGATATATCTGGAGCTACCTGCTAATCTTTTCACTATTAGTGGAGATCCTGCTTCAAATGTGGCTTATCTGCTTTGCCTGGGTTAAGTGATGATTCAGTATCTGTCCTCAGATCTCTTGACCTGCAGCTGTACATCCTCAGATGCAACTCCCATCTTCTGGGCCTTATGGCTGAATCAGTGCCCATTCTCTCGGTCCTTTCTCCCTATTGTCCTGGTATGAACTTACCAAATGACACATCTTAACATTCCTCTTTATGACATGTCTGTTGTCATGTCATTTTTACTCTTCAAGATATGCTTCCATCTCTTGCCCTTGATGTCTTCAAAACACCTAGAATAGAAAAGACATATGTAGATCACCCAATTCACCAGGTTGAATTTTCTGTTAAATCAGAGACTTCCTGGAATTAATCCCGAGCCGTATGTGAGTGCACCACAAATTACTCATCAAGTAAATATTTAAAATGTGTATACAGTGAATCTCTGGAGTTTAGTAAAATCAGGACTTAGGGGCATGTGCAACAGCGATTTCTTACATATTGCTGCCTTATAAAACTCAGAGAAATGGTAATAAGTTGTGATGGCATTCAAAATTTTGCAGATAATTTTACTTCAATGTAAAGCTATCTGATTCTGTAATCTTTTTTTGGTCATGCTTTAGACAAATATGCTCAAATTAATTATCATAGTTCTCGTTTACTCATAGGTGTCCATTTCAAACAAGCTAAAACTAATGCAAAATTTCCTGAGTTTCATTAACTGCAAACCATCACCTGATTCTACTAGAAAAAGCTTCAGGCTCTCAAAGCACATGTTAACACAGCAGTGTTATGGTTCCAGCTTTGGCTGGTTTGGGTAATTTCACATAGATATAAATGATAATAATAAAAGACATGTTGACACCACTACTACACGCTTATAAAAAGAACACACAAATGCACAGTGACACTTCACACAGGGGTTGCACGTAAGACACTCACAAATCTGGAGTCTGGCACTGCAGGGAGCTGAGGATTTAACTCCCATTAAGTTCAATGTGAGTTGAGAGTGCTTTGTGGTTCAGGTGCTCGGGCCCTCAGCGAGGCTCTGCACATTCATGTCAGAGACGGGAGTAATTTCTCCTTTCTAGTGTGTGTGTGTTTCTAATTGCTAGATTAGTACAATTGCCTGATAATCACGAGTAATAGAAATGACTTTCTGGTACTGAAGTGCTCTCTCTGAAAGTTAATAAAGCTCATTCAACATCGCCTACAGTTTTACAACACACCGTAATGGAAAAATGTAATGAGTACAATGTGAGCACCGTACAAAAGCCAGTGTAAAGTTAAAAATGGATCTAGGATAGTGCTGCTCTTGAATATGAGCAGTGCAAGGTATGAATTACTTCTTTGAGATGGGTACAGGAGTTAATCTCTGAACAATGCAGCCCAGCTACATTCAGGTTCACTCTCTTTCTTTTTTCCAGATTTGCTTCCCATCCTTTTTTTCCAGTTGTTTTATATGCGCTCATCATTGTTATTTCCATAAAGGTCATCATACTTTTTATTTACACCTTCCAGTTTCCTACTGGAATTTGGCTATTAAAAGGGTTATAAAAACTTCTGTAAAAATGTGATAAAAAGACACAGCAGGAAACCAACTCTACTTAAAAATTACTGCATCAATCCCATGTCAGTTTGAAACTTCTAGGAATGTGTAGCCCTGTGAGATATGTCTCCTGCTGTAGTTAGAACACCTTTACATTGTTTTCACTACGTGCAAACAGAGGAGTGTTAAATTTCATTATTCTGGAATCCATCCACGTTTTGTATGCCCATAATGACAGGTTTATTATTAAAACAGCACATTAATTGTATGTACAGGACCTCTAGCTCCTTTTTCTTTCTCTGCACAAATAAGTCAAAGCTGTATTTAGGGAGAAAATGGCTTTGTCTACCTGCAAATGAAGATCACCTGAAATGCAGTCTCGTAAGAGGATGATGGTAATCAGCAATGCCAAATCCTCATTACAGCAGTGGCATTTTCACCAACTGCATGGCGGATTTTGCAATTAACACACAAAGAATTATTCCTTTCTTGTGTCACAACATTTTAATGTCAGTAAAAAGTGGTTTTATAGTTCAATATTACAAATAAAAAAATATTTCATCTTGACCCTTTTGTAATTTTCCCTCAGGCAAGTCTTCAGATTTTAGTTAAGAAAGAAACATGAGGTGGATGGACATTTGCTCTATGGAAAGCTGAGGGATGCCCTCCCCACTCTGCCATTGCTGGATGTTTCAAAACAGAGGATTTCACTCCAAGTAAAGCCTGATGAGTTACTCTGTGTCCCATGGCAGGTGAAACCACAGGGGTATTTACCATCACCAGATCCTTTTAAGCTGAACCAGCTGGAAGGGCACTCAAAGGAATGAGTCAAGCACCTCTCCAACTACCGGGCTGCATCAAGAAGGCACAACATGAGCAATGGTAAAGTCAGTAAACAAAATTTTACTGTAATGTTTTGTAACACAGATACTGTATTTCTCTTTGAAGTGTAAAGCTACCGTCTTACACAAGAAAGATGGACAGACCCTTTTCCAAGACTAATATGGATACAATAAATATGGAGTTTTACATACTAGATCTGTACACAGAAACTTTGTCCCACAGCCATAAAAATTTACATTTAACAGTGCAACATATAATTTAATCCTTTATTTATCTGACATAGGATGTTTACTTACTAAACACAAGCAACTACCTGGTTTTAATATACATATTTTATATATATATATTTTATATATATATATTCAACAATCTGTACAGGTTTCTAAACATAAAACTCCAAAAAGGCACAATTGTCTATACAACATGTACAAAAATGGCTGGAGCTGACAAGAAACAACAATTATTGGTCAAGAGTTCATGATTGCACGAAGATTAGTAATGGGTTTGTGTCAGAAAAATGTGCTTTAAGGAAAGGAAGGTTTGCAAAGAAACCTGCAAGTGTTATAAAAAAAAACCCCAAAACCCCTAAAAATAAAAACACAATGAAAAACAAAAACTAGGTGGCTATTACAAGTCTATCCTCATCGTCACTGCTGCCATCGCTAAACTGCACCGTGTTTTGCCGCCGGGGCGGGGCGGCTGGCCTGGGTACCTGTCTGTCCGGGGTGACAGTTCGGTGGACTGGGGACTTGGTTAACGTGTTGGGATTCACCTTGGAGCAGGGCTCTGCCGGGGCAGCCCTCTTCACCTGGAGGGGAGGGAGGTCGCGCTTTGGCTTGCTGGGGTTCGCGAGGTCAGTCTTTTCAGCATCAGCTTTCCCCGGACCAATGGGGTTAGACAGCAGGGTGGGCTTGGGATGGCTCTTCCCGCCGTACCGCTGGCTGCCAGCCACTGCCTGAGGAGAAGGATCCCGGCTGGCCTGGCCAGCCTCAGCTGCAGGGAAGCCGACAGGAACAGGCTCCAGCTGGACCTCGCCGGCTTTGGAGCCTGTGGTGGGTGCCTCAGAGGCTCCATGCCCCTCGGCGCTGGCAGGGCTGACGGAGGGGATGAGGGTCGGCAGGGCGATGTTCAGGATCTGCAGGCCGGGAAGGTGTCCCTGCGGACTGGGGGTGCCCTGCGGGGCTGCACCAGCTGTCAGCACCTGGAGGCCCACGGCGTTGAGGGTAATTCCCGGAGGGCGCATTTGCGGGGCAATGTTGGTGTTTGCCAGACCCAGAATGTTCACTGTCTCCATGCCCAGCGGCGGCAGAGGCTGCAGGTTGGGTGTGCTGAGCCCCTGGATGCCCGGCACGCTCACCTGGCCGATGGGAATGCATGGCACCACACTGTTCACCTCGGCGACTCCCATGGGATTCGTGGTGGTGCCAGTGGCCGTGCCGGCTGTCTCGCCAAGGGCACTGGTAGTCCTCTGAATCACGCTCACAGCTGGGATAGTGAGCTGCACCGGCCCCGCCTGGATGGGAACAAAGGTGGAGTAGGTGGCAAGGCCAGCGGGGACCACCTGGATGCCCCCGACCGGCACCATGCCGTAGGGAGCCTTGGCTTGCTGCTGCGAGTGCAGGGGCAGGTGGCTGAAGAGGTGAGTCTGGGGAGCCCTGGGCTCAGCAGCTGGCTTCTCCTCGGGGATTTCGGTGTAGGGCGACGGCGCCGTCGTCTGCATGCTGTGGTCTGCTGGCGAGGATGGGGAGCTGATGGAGGGTGTGCTCTGGGAGAGAACAACACAGGTGTGTTAATGCGGCAGCCACCGCTGCCCTTCAGTGACATGAAAACACAAGGGAGCTGGGAGTGCTTCCCATACCTCCTTTTAAGAAAGAACAACAAACTGGTCCATAGTATATAGTGCTCAGCTTAAACAATGAACTGATTTCCTTCCTTTCTTTCTCCTTCCTCACCCACTAATTGAATTTTCCTCTCCTAATTACTCTTGCTTAATTCCTCTCAAACACTAGTACTCAAAAACATTGCTGAGTATCTTTTGCACGTTTGTTTTAAGTGGTGAGAAGGCTTTGGAGAACAGTTTTATGTGGAAATCACCTCAGGCAAGGTTAAATAAGCATAAGCTGGAATCTTTGATGCACCAGCTTCCTCTCCTGAAGGAATTACAGCCTCCAGCAGGCAGAGGCAGCATCATGGCACACTTGTCTGTAGGTGCTTCTAATGTGGCAGACAGGGTATGCAATGACAAGAGATGGCTGACAACTACAGCTCCTGCAGAGGTGGAAGTGATGGGTGGATACTGGAGTGAGACATGGGATCCACATCCCATTGCTGCCTCAGTTCACTGTGATTTATTTGGTGCAAACACCTGGACTTATAATCCTATTTCTATCCTCCCTTTTCTTCTCATACAGCCTGTTACTGACCTAGGCTTGCAACTCCTTTCCTCGAACCTCCTAAAATTAGTAGTCTGAAAGTGCAATTGCAATCTCACAGTTATCTTTTTATTTTAGGCATATTCATCACACACACTCACTGGTGCAAACTTACCTAGTTTATACAGTCCTAACTCTTAAAAAAACCTTTAGAGGAAGCACAAAACTGAAAAGCAAACAGAAATGCATTTGCAAATGGCTGGTAGAAAATGTATTGGCTAAGGGAGAATACGATTAACTGGCTATGCAGTGCTGACCTGTCTAAATGGGAAGATGGGTGCGAGAAAGAAGCCAACATCTTTCTCAGAACTGACACCTCACAAGAAATCCTGATAAACTGGTATGGATGCTTTCAAAGGAACATACAACAGCCTTCCTGAGCTGTGTTGACCCCTTGTCTCAATTGCAAGAACTGGGATCCACAGCCATTCACAATAGGAACAGACTGCAGATTAACCCCCGGAGACACAAGGCTGACACTTCTTTTGGTCTGGGAAAGGAAAAGAAAATCTGGAAAGGAATTACTGCCTTCTATTACTTAAAGGCCTNTTTTTTTTTTTTAAATATATGAATGTGGACAATTATTAGACCTATATGAACAAACACCTTTCAACATTTTTAATTGCGCTGAGTATCACTTGAGGGTTCAGTGGTTCTATTTAATGAGGGAGTAAACTCAGTCAAATGTCTTTCTGGTATCCATTGGCAACAATGGAACCTAAACTCCACATACCAAGACCCTACCCATTTTATGGCAGGTATATACAGTGAACAGAGACCATTCTATTCTCCGTCACACTACAAACTTGCTCCAATTTACATTTGCCACATGAACTCACAGTTCTTACAAGGAAGGATGAACCTGTGTCAAACAATGCAATGCAGCAATAATCTTTACTGTTTCTCCATGTCAACAGTTCGCTTCGTAAAAAAATAAAACCAGTAGTGTAAATTTTCAAAGAGAAAACCAAGCCACTACGTACTTAGAACAGATTGAAATATTTACTATTCATGCTTTTGAAAATTTTATGCTACTTGTTTTCTATAACTGCATGCAAAGTTATGTTTATGCTTGGACTTGATGCTCTCAAGATTTTTTTCCAGCCTAAATGGTTATATGGTTCTATATGATATTTCTAAATATTGCATTCGTCATGGAGAAGGCAGTGCTCTGATTACCCCTTTAATTAAACTATTTTTCATCTCATTTTTCTGAGCATTACTCTGAAAAGCTTGAATGCCTTCATGGTCTGTGGTAAGATTTCAAAACTTCCAAAAGATATCTTTAGGGTCAGGTGAGCTATGTGACTTGCACCATCCCCATTTACACTCCATTAAAGCTACTGCTGAATAGAAAAAGGCTCAACACCTGCCAGTTCCCTCTGTGATTTCATGGGCTAAGTTTTGAAGGCAACAGTTGCCAAAATTACTGAACATTCCCACAGCCCTGCACACAGACTGACATCATGTTTCTGCACACTGCTTGCAAAAGCTGTGTGTCTCACACATGCAGGGGCAAAATTAATCCTTTTCTGATTAAAATCTTTTTTCAGCTTGGAGAAAAGCTCTCATACTGGGAACTCAGGTCTCAGTCCTGTGCTCATCTCTCCTTTTGTTGTTGTGCAAGGGCAATCTCCTAGTTTCCTTGAACATCTGGTGCTCTTTCTAATTCTACTATTAAGCATATTTGGAGGATAGATAAGCAATTGCACCTTTTTTTTTTTTTGGTGATAAGGCAAAAAGCTTTGGGACTAGATTAATTTCCCTTTGGAATTACGAATGATTGTATCATCACATTTCAGAGTGAAATGACTTCTGAATTCTATCACTTTCCCCTGAAAACTTCATAACCACCACCATATGTTCATTTCACGTATTTGTTATTTCCTTCTGATTCATAATAAAATCTACCAGCTCCAAACATCAGCTGAAATAACTGTATTACAGTTAATTCTTTCAGGAAGAATACAATCAAATTAAAGAATTTGAAAAGCAATGCTCCTACAACATCCTTGTTTCTAGAGTCCTACATATTTGTGCTTTGATTAATTTTAACTCTTCTGGAAGACTAATCAGCCAAGAATTCTAAGAATGAAGGGAAAGGCAAACATTTTGATCTTTTTAGAAGGAGGACTTAAAATCCTGCTCTCTCCCTGGTGTTAGGCACTCCTACCTTTGTAAGAGCTGCAGTTGGTAGTAAGGAGTGGCCCAAGGCTGTTTCGGGATCAGGGTAATCCACAGACATCTGGCGGCCTGGAGATGCAGGAGCGATGTCCGTCAGTGCAGCACCAGCACTGCAGGGACCCACTCCTCTCTCCTGGGCTTTGTCCTCATGTGCTTCCTGATGGGTGGATTCTGCTGGCGACCTGGATGTCCTGCTGACCGACTGCACTGTGCTAAGGACAGTCATCTTGGTCAGCAGAGCTTTTGGGAGACCATCCATAGAGTCCATGTGAGCCCCAGTAAAGCAGTCTGGTAGCCTGATGTCATCATCGGTGCTGGTGGCATCCTGCAGGCCATGGCGAGAGGGCTGGTGCTGGGGGCTGGCCGTCACTGAGGGCGTTGTGGATAGCACTGACTCAGCCTGGCTGTCTTCATCATCGTCCTCGTTGTCATTTTCATCTTCATCTCCACCATCAGACTCCTCCACATCATATCCTGACCGGTCATAGCCAAATCTCTGCTTCTCACCTGCAAAAGTGGGAAGCAGAAGGTAAGACAATGAAGGCCCTGGACTGACTGGGAAGGAAGGAGGAGAGAACAACTAGAAACACCAAAAAACCACATGGCACATGTATTTTCCAGTCACACCCCACTGCATCAAAGCAACAGGGAAGACTTTAATTTTTTTTTTATTCTCCTGGTTACATTTAACCACACAATGTTTCATCTTCTGCTTCCATGCTGTTTTTAACCTTCTGGATTTTGCTGCTTTCTTTCACGCCATTTGTAACCACTTGCTCAAAGTCACCCTTCACTCTTCTGCTGGGGGAGCAGTGAGCAGATTCCCAGCTCATTAGGTTCCCAGTGCCGACATGCAGAGCTGGTCTGTCAACCTTACCGGTGGGATATTCTCTGGCTGGCTCTGACTCATAAGTGGGTGTCCTTGTACCTAATATGAATCACGGCTGCAAAGGTTTTTGAAGGATGCAAACAGAAAGACTGGAGGCTGTTAGTCAGGAATCTGCCTCGTTAACAGGCAACAGACCAAAATTAGACCTTACCAGATTTCTTCACCTCGCTAATGTTTTGAAAGGTTTATTAAAAAAATCACCCAAGATGTCATAGCAGCCAAGAAAGCCCTAATCCCATCAAAACTTACCTATGAATATTTGTTTGTGTGAAGAAGCCCTCCTGCCTTCAAGTCTTAAAGCCAAACTGCTGTCTAAGAGTAAATTTCTTTACAAAATGCAGTTCTACTGTAGCTTTTCACCTTCTTTTGTATCTAACTTGGAATGAAAGAGTCGCCTTTACTAAAGTGACAGAAATCCCATCTGCTCTATCTGATTCCAAGCCAGACCGTCTGGGATGATATTTTATAAAAGACAAAATGCTTTGAATACATTAATATTTTTTATTTGATTAGAGTTCTGTCTCTTGAGCTGTCCAAAAAAACATATCAGCATAAAAAATATTTGGCTCTGTAAAACCAATGATTGTCTGGTTAGATAAAATCTCAGAGATGCCGTTCTAGTGAATTCTACACAGCAACTTACCATCAAAATTAACAATTCTGAAAAAAATTAGACTCTTAAAAGAATTTGAATATACTGCCTATACTTTAGGCTGCTATGTTACCAAAACCTAAACAAGCATCTTGAACTCCAGGTAAAATAAATGGGTTTAATTGAGCTACCGCTCAGTAAGATACCCACCATTATAGGCCTTTATGGTTTCAAATGGGCAATGCAATTAGGAGCTAATATCTTCTTTGAAAAAATCCCTCTGTAATGACTTTTTTCCTCTTTGCCTACACAGTAATTTGTACATTAACTAAATACGGAAACTAGATTTCCTACATTTATTACAGCAGACATGTATATGTCAGATGTTTTTAAAAATACCCCAAATCCTCCAGGTCATTGGAATGATCCTAAGAAAAATATTTAACAGAGTTTTAAATAGTCTTAATTTATAATTCTCCTCCAGACAAAGCTGTTCAAAATAGAAAACACATTTTAGCAGAAAAATTAATTCATTAACATTCATTCCAAAAATATATCAAGGAGGATAGTTAAAGATATTATTAACAATAACATGTGGACTTACTAAACGTTTTTGGTATTTTTTTCTCTGTAATTCTGTGATTTTGATTCTTCACACAAACAGTGTTTCTTCATCATTAATTTGCAAAGCAAACATATCTAAAATGTTAGAACATCTACAGATGTTTGATTTCTGAATGGAAATCTGTCTTAAATACCAGTGGCAGGCTAGGGGGGTCCCAGTGCCCTGAACAGGAGGACCATGGCTGTGAGAACGATAATGACTCTGAAGTTGTATGGTACCTGCTGCTCCAGCTGGGTCCCTAAAGTCTATGGGGCCTGATGGGATTCATCTGAGAATCCTCAAAGAGCTGGCTGATGTCATCACAAGGCTTCTCTCGATTTTTGAGTGGTCCTGGGAATCTGGAGAGGTCCCAGCTGACTGAAAGGTGGCTAGTGCTGTCCCAATTTTCAAGGGCAAGAAGGAGGACCCCAGAAACTACAGGCCTGTCAGTCTCACTTCAGTACGTGGTGAAGTTATGGAGAAAATTATTCTGGGAGGTGTTGAAAAACACCTGGAGGACAATGCAGTCATTGATTACAGCCAGGATGGCTTCATGAGAAGAGTCCTGCTTATCAAAGCTGATTTCCTTTTATGACAAGGTGACCCACCCAGCTGATCAAAGGAATCCTTTTTGGATTTCTGTAAAGATTTTGATACTGTCTCTCACAGGATCCTTCTGGACAAACTGTCCAGCACCCAGCTGGATAAACAACACATCATGTGATGGTGAACAAATGGCTCACAGGTTGGGTGAATGGGGTGACATCAGACTGGTCACCTGTCACTGGTGGGGTTCCACAGAGCCCCATCCTTGGCCCTGTGCTCAACATCTTCATAAATGACTTGGACACAGAACTGGAAGGGACACTGAGCAAGATCACAGATGATACAGAAATGAGGGGAGCTGCTGACTCTCTCAAAGGCAGGGAGGCCCCGCAGAGAGACCCGGACAAATTAGAGAGATGGGCAATCACCAACCACATGAAGTTCAACATGGGAAAGTGCCAGGTTCTTCACCTGGGACAGAACAACCCTGGATGTATGGACAGACTGGGGATTGAGACTCTGGAGAGCAGCCCCACAGAAA
>VZTX01027278.1:33092-108679 GCA_013400915.1 Pardalotus punctatus | reverse complement strand
GAAGAGGAGGGGCAGGCACTGATCTCTTCTCTGTGGTAACCAATGACAAAACATGAGGGAATGTCCTGAAGTTGTGTCAGGGGAGCTTTAGGTTGGGTATCAGGAAAGGTTTTTCACCCAGAGGGTGGCTGGGCACTGGAACAGGTTCCCCAGGGCCGGGGTCACAACACCAAGCCTAACAGCGCTCAAGAAGAAGTTGGCCAATGCTCTCCCGCACAGGGTGTGACTCTTGGGGCTGGTGCTGTGCAGGGCTAAGAGCTGGACTTCCATGGTCCTTGTGGGTCACTTCCAACTCAGAATATTGTGCGATTCTCTCAATGTCTCTGTGACAGATACTGCAGACCTCTCCATGTGTCACACCTAAAGGGTGACCCACAGGTTTCCTGCAACTCTTTAAATAATGCAGGGGGCACTGCAAAATCTTGGAATTCACTCTGGACTCCCTCTTAACTTCAGTCTCTTTATGAACATCACATAACTATTCTCTATGGAATTGTACTGATTATTTTCTTTTTTCTCCCTCTCTCCACATGAATCACATTTTCTATGAAAGCTGATGTCAATCATGAATTACTGTTTCTACTGGCAAGAGGAACTACCTGAAGTGATTAGACTGACTTGTCTCATTTGTAAAGCAAGGAAAACATGTGCAAAAACAATGCCCTGATTTACAACAAGAAACTATTTTCTTTCAAATCAACATTTAAAAATGCTATGGGATTTACTAGCAAATGCTGCTTAAGTAGGAATTTTCTACATACATCCCAGCTTTTTACAATAAATCCATGGAAAGAGAAAGGGAAACTGTGTGTGGAACACAGATTCCTTACAAGCAGGACTCCTTAGGATATCATTTCCCTCTATTGTTTCTCTGTTTACCTCCACCTTTTGTGCATTTGTCAGCTTCTATTTGAGTGTGGTTACCAGAAGCCAGAGCCTGCAGTGTAGGTAAGGTGACAACGATGAATGTGGTTCCCTTACTCCCACATTGCTTTGCAACATCAGATGAGAGAAAAAAAAAAGATTCCTGACTTGCTTGTTCTGGCAATGCATGAAGGAATGCTTTGCTCTGGCTTTTGTATCTGCATGCATGTTTGCTGAAACAAGAGGTGCCCAAGCTTTTACAATTAGTGACCCCATTGAGCATTGCTGTGGAGTTACAGGAGGACCCAATGCTGGAGTTTTAAGCCGGAGAAGACCCAGGCAGGTTATGGGTCTTCTCTGAAGGGAGGCGTTGGGCTGAGGCTGTGACCACTCCTTGTGGTGGGAGACTCTCTTCCAAGCAGTGACATTTTAACAAAGTAGTATTGGCCCCAATCCATTCTGGTAATTGTACACTGCCTACTAAAATCCTCACAGTTTTAATTGGGGAAATATTAATTCTTTGCTTCCTATCTTGAACCATGCACAATTATAACCATATGCTTATGTAGCTGATATATATATACTCACACACACACATACATATAACTAGAAATGACTCAATTTCCAGAGGGAACAAAATTACTTCTGTGTTTAACTTTGTATGAGGTTGTAAAATGGTGTGCGGCATTTTAGAATGAAGGATGTGTCATAAATTTAAAGGCTCCTAACATATGGAGAAATGGCTTTTGGTGTGAAAGTTCACAGTTTCTTTTTTTAAAAAGAAAACAGGAAAAAAGTTTCACACTATTAAGTCAAGGCTTATGAAAGCTATTTCTCTTTTGAATTTGTAACTCAACTCTCACCATTTTAAATGACAGACTGTTCAAGACAGCCTCAATTTTTTATAAAGCGTCTTTTTGGAAGAGTAGGTAACGATTCTCATCCTCTGTCAACTGCTGCAATCTTTTCTTTTAAACTCCTAGAAAGACTCTTTCTTCTTCCTAGACTTCACAGGAGAAAGTACATTTTAGAAACCTGAACTCTGCAGAAATTAGGAACAGCTGGAAATAAGGCTTAATAGAAACATGGACAAAACTTTTGATCAGGGATTTTGCTCACATGCCAGCTACAATTATTTATAAGAAAACTGGATTTTTAATCCTATGTATTGAAGTGTATACAAATCATAGGCAAAAATACCTTAGTCTTTAATTTATTTTGCTGTCAGTCCTCAGCTGGTCAGGTCTGTATTGTGTTTGTGGTGTTGGTGTTGAGCTTGTTGGACAATGCTCTGTTATACTGACATTTCAAGCCAGAGCAGAAAAGAAAAAAACTCCAAGTTCTTTAACATAGTAGCATTAGCTGACATTATTAGCATCCTAATATGTCCATTTGCGAAGTGCCTGGGGCCGGTAAGTCCACATACTGCTTTTTCCAGCTGGGATGCTATGGATTAGGTAATTGAAAAAGGTCTGCCTACGTACTTTGAAGTTTTTTATTTTATTAAAAGTTTGTCCTATAGGAATTCTTACTGTATATGGTTTTAACAACAGTCATCTAATTATCATCATACTGCAAAGTACCAAAACAAAGGTTCTTCAGAACCTCAATTTACAGCTTTTAATTTTAATTGCAATATCATTGCCACACAACCTGACCTACTGAGGACCTGCTACAGACTTAGCAATTTTTGTACCAAATCCAGTGATGAAGTTCAACAGCTTATAACTCAGTCATATTTGGTTTTAACTTAATCATATTTAAGTAGATTGTCACAAAAAGAGCAAAATGTTAATTTTTATTCCTTCAGTGGCAGGAAGACAAGAATGGCTTCAAAATACAAGTCCAGAGTTCTCAGTTTTACAGATTCCTAAGCAAATGTACAGTTATGTAGATAATTATATGGTTGCTATTAGGTCTGCTTACACAGATTAAAGACTAACTAAGTATCTATTTGGTGTCTATAAGCATCTACATTTAAATTTATTACATTTATTGGCTTTTAGCACCTGAGTAATACAAAGCAGTGTTTATTGTCTAAAGTTCTGGAAGTATCTTCAGCTATGGATTAGCATTTACATAAAAGCATTTAAAAATAAAGTATCTGTTCTATATTTTATATATTCTTTATCAAACTCAAGAAAAAATGTAGACTATGGCAAGAAAGGCAGAAGTATTTTTCAGTATGTCATTATATTACCATGAATTGAAAGTGAGGTCTGTATGCCATCAATTCACTCCATTCTCCTGAACAATTACAACTCAGACTTGCCTTTCACCTTTTGTATTAGATTTGCAATAGACCGTTCCACAACCATTCACACAAATTTAAGAGGGGTAAACAAGATACTGTTAAACAATGTTAGCATCTGTACCCAACCCCCCTGTCCTCCTGTCCTCTCTTCACAGGCTTTAATTTGCTAATTTCAGTCTTTCTTCAGCTACTGTCCACTGCTCATCACCTTCTCACAGGACTCACAGTGACATCTACTGGGTTAAATTCAGACTGGTAATCACCAGGGCTCTTCAGAAATCAGAAGAAGAAAATCTGTGGGGTTTTGACTTTCATTCCTAAGACTGCAGAAAGCAATGAAGTAAAACTAACCAAAAAGTAAGAGCACCTTCTGCTTAAAGAGATTATTTACACCTAAACCTTCTTAAGTAACTCCTATACTGTAAATCAAACCTAGCACTAGGTTGTCTATTGCCAGGCTGTGGGTGTAAGGTTTCAGCATGCCTAATGTACATCTAGCTGAAGAACAGACACTGATATTAAAAAAAAAAAAAAAAAAATTACTGTAAACTATACAGAACCAACCTTCCATTCTCTTGGTAAAAGGAGGATATTATTGCAAGGATTTTAATTTCTTTTCACTTCTTAAATGTAGATTCAGTGAAAATGCAGACTGAGTCATGATTAAGCTAATGAAGAGCCATTGAAATTCACTTAAAATCCACTGTAACATATAGCTAATTAACTTAGACCTGTGGTAATAATACTGCAGTTAGTACTGCAGAAAATTAACGTACTTTTTAATATGTGTGTGTGTAGATATCTATAAATACTTATCTGAAACTTACAATTAGGTCTTTTTACTGCTAAAGCAATGAATATTTTGGGATAAAATTTCTGCACAGAAACCACTTAAATGTTCTGCCCATTTCCAGATTTCATTATTAAGTAATTCTCTTGTGCAAGTTTACTCAAACATACCATATCATACCATACTATTCATACATTAGCTTATTACAAGTTTAAAGTTTGTAACTGTTTTAATTCGAACACAAATTATTGTTGTTTTTAAGACTGCATAGAAAAATGTTGTGTGAGCATGGCCAAAGAGGATATGCCCAGTTGCAGTCTGTCACACTAAACAGTTCAAGTCCTCTGACAATTTAATTCAGATATTAACATTCCTCACATTGTAACCCTGTATTTTGGTGACAAGAACATTCCACAGAGCAGAAGATGAAAGATAAATGGACGAGGGAATGGTTTTGAATACAAAAACCCAGGCCAGAAAGTATTTACTAATACTGAAATGATGACAAGTCCAAATACAAAGAATGCTATGTTAAAAGCTCTGATCACATACAGTCTCAGACAACTAGAGAGCATCCTTCTTTTTTCCTGAGACACTACAGCACAACAAAATTTCAGCTTCTCAGGTTACTGAAAAAACAGACTGTGTGTGTGTGTGCCTCTGCTCAGGATTGTGCACAATTTTGCACTCCTGGTTCAGTTTGCGTCCACTTAATCTGTACTGCTGTCGGTCACAGCTGGCTTCTCATATGTATCTAAAAAATTGTAATTTCAAATAATTGTGATTTCCCAGCCTTTAAAAAAACTATGTAAGACTGGGACCAGCAAATTCCTTCATAATTAAAAGGTTGGTGGCTTTGTTAAATTTCTGGGTAAATTCTCTAATTCAAAGTGGAATTCTAGTGGAAGACATACAGCTTAGTTATTTTAAGCAAAGGTGAAGACATTTCTATTACAATAAGAATAAACAGTATTCCAAATGTTCCGATAATGAATTAGGTAGAGACAGACAGATAGACAGACAGACAGAGAGACATTCTACAGGTCAGGAAACAGGCCAATTTCACACAGTCTTCAGGAAGAAATTTTTTTTCTGAGATCATAATTATTTCTTATCAGATTTTCTGCACCCTCCTCTACTGTTTCTCACGTTGCCTTCCAGCTGAGGAAAGCAATGGGAGTAGACAGAAGACTCTCTAAGAGACGTAACATTTTTAACAACCAAACCCCAAAAATTTAAGTGTTTAAAGACGTTGCTTTTTAAAACACCTGAAGGATATGTGGCACAACTGTGCCAGCAACGCAAGTCAGAGGGAGGGGGGGTGGAAGGGCCAAAGATGTAACACCACAAGTGCAGGTCAATACCCACGGCCCATCACACTTTCCTTTGTGGGTCACGTGCTGCTGGCAGGGCTGTCCCTTGAGCCCGGACCTGGGTGCTGGCCCCAGTGTGAGCTCTGCTGGACTGCCCTGGGCAAAGGGCAGCCAAAGAGATAGTTGAAGCTTATTCAAATGCTGCCTAAAATTAGCATGTTCAGGAGTTCAGAGAGGGCAACTGAACCCCACTTAAAAAAACACATATGCAAATACAGCTCACTCTTTTTCCCCCTCCTGATTCTGTCTTAAAAATAGGCTGACAAGCAAGATTTTGAATTATCATGAGAAAAACCATGGCTGGCCAGTGAGCAGACAGATGAAATCACATTTTTGAAGTGTATGGCTGCTCACTGAATTTCCATGGATAATTGAAAATGCCCTGTGCTCTGCACCAGCTGGAGAGGCTGGACTGGTTTGCTGCAGCAAACGCACCTTTATCAGGGGTTCAATTGCCTTGCCTCTTGGATAGGTTTGTAGTGCTGAGCTTTGTGCTTCACAGCTGGTTTTGCTATTGGTACCTGTGCCAGATCCTTTGGAGAAGGCAGGGATTTTATCACCAAGTTGTTTTTTGGTTTGGGGTTTCAGTTAAAGAAAGAAGTGTTACCTACTTTATTCCAGGAGGAAAAAAAAGGCATTGTAGTCACAAAATTAAATTCCATGAAGAATTTCAAGGATTATGTAGCAAATCCTGTTGAATGTATTCTTTTTTTCTTTCCAAAATAGAGTATTTCATTTATCAAGTAATGACTGTGCTGAGCAAAGAACATATTTCAGGGAATATATAATATATTTATAATATGGTTAAACATGCCTGCACATGATACATAAAAAGGGAGAGCCTTTCTCTTTCTCAATTGAATAGTCTTGAAGTCAAAGGAAAGCATTCTTTCAACAAATGTTTTAACTGGCTTCCTTCTATGCAATGTTACCAAAAATTCAGTTAACATTTGAAACATTTCCCATTGCTTTATAACCACAAATGCAATTTTTAATGCATGCAATTGGGAATATCAATTTAGCAATCAATAAAATGTTTTCAGTCCCTAGTAAATGGAAATATCTGTTCAGCTATAGTTTATGAAACTGACAAAAATGTCAAATGCTACAGAACATTGCTTTAAAAAGTGACAATTTTTCTGTCATGTGAAAAATAGAAATACTAATAAAAATTGTTCCTCTGTAAGAAAAAGACAGTAATTTGTCCTGCTGCTTATCTTCTCTGTTATTTATCTGGTACCTCAAACTGTGAAGGGAGACATTTTTTTGCTTACGAAAAGGGAGTATATTGAAGAAGGCCAAAAAAGGAAAAAATGCATGTTTCTTTCTACCTAGCACACTATTGAATCACAGCAGCTGACTCATATTCCCAGCATTATTTAGAATTAGATTCAGGATGATTCGCTTATTCTGCCAGCGGTTGTCATAGGGGAGCAAGTGCATTCATCTTTCTTTCCCCTTACTGTTTAAATAAAGACCCCCACTGCTTTCTTTTCTCCAAGCCTCATCCTCAATGTAATAAACTATTCCACTGGAGGGAGAAAAATACACCAAGGCAAGGCAACACGACTCATCTCCCTGGAGAAATGTGAGCAAGGGAAAAATGCCACCACTGCACTGAGACATGCTGAGATGCCAAACAGTCCTCATGCACAATCCTGTACTCCATCTTACTGGCTCTGGTGCAGGCACACCTTTCTTATCACGCTGAGCAAGTCACTCATGAACCTGGTTTGGCCCTCTCTGACTGTCCTTGATCCTATCTCCTCTTCACCAGAATCTTCTTGGGATGTGGGAAGTGCAGAATTCCAATTATGAGAAAACATTCTCACCACTAATGAAGAACAGGTCAAGATGAATAATGTTTTTAATTTCTGTATGATCTCTAGCTGCAGATTTATCCCAATTATTTGTGAAGGAGGACAGAACTCTTATGCTGGAAGATGACTGACCTCCTTGCAAAGCACTCAGCAACATATTTGTGATTTGTGTGGCATGTTAGTGATATAATTTCTATGAAACATGCATCCCAAAACTTGGGACCATCTCAAGCACAACTATCTTCAAAGAAGCACTACATTTGACTGCATTTTTTCTAGGCAAACAGCTGCTTTTCTGGTATTTTCAATCTTGTCATATTTATCTGTGAAAGTGATAAAGTTAAACTGCATAACACTTTGTGAAAAATTCAGCAGCAATTTATCCGTAGCATATGCTTGTCATTTCTTTCAGTGGAAGTTTTTACAGTGTTTCTGGCTCCCTTGGACTAGCTCTTAAGATTTTTCGCTCTGTATTTTTTCCCTGTACAAGAATTAAAAAGCTTAGGAAAAGAAAGGGTACAAAGCTGAGATAATAAAATAGACACAATAACTCTGTAAAGAAAGAAGACTATAATTTCTTACCAAATTCTTCTTCTCCATCCTGGTCATCTATTAAGCCTACTGAGACTCCCAAATCCATGCACTTCTTGCTATGTGCCTTTGACTTCATATGTTTTGTTAAATTTCCTTAAGAAAAAAAAAATCAAAAATTACCTGCTCTGCGAGCATACAGATTTCTACAAATAATACATTCAATGTGTCCATCACTTTTTCAGGTACATTTTTAACAGTCAGTGTAATTTGATTTCACACTTGCTAGAACATTGTCACTCAATGCATGCTGTCAAGGGCTGTGGCAGATTCACCATCCTGAATGCTACCAGCTCACTGTCTACATTTCAGGAAGTTTTTTACTGAGATAAAATAGAAGAAGATGGAAATTCTAGATGATGATTTATTTTGTACTGGCGTAAGAGATCCCTACTTTGTTTATGGCAAAGTATAAAAAGGGGTGATTCAGTCTTCAAAGTCATGTGGACAGAAAACGATCACGTGAAACTGAAGTTCATATCTTGCAGCTCTTTCAGTATTTGATGAATTCTGTTTTTAGAGTAAACATTTTCAATGCCAGCTTAAGCAAACATGTTAATTTTATTCAAAATCAGAGCATGAACATACTTGATCTGAATCTCAAAAGTGAATGTGTAGCTGAGAGGCCCCACAGGCTGCTCTCCCCTTCTCCTTTAAAAAGAAAATATAGTAAATATCATCAAGAAATGGCTAAGAGTGGCTCAGATCTGTAAATGATTATATTTATGAAATGCACATTACTAGAAGTAACTGCCTCCTTTATACTTAAAACTTTTAAAAAAAAGTTTCTTTGATGTATTTAAATAGGAGAAATTACAGTGTAATAGTGACCCTTCTACGGTTATGGAGTACTTTATTTCTCCTTTGAAATGAAGGTGGTAACTCATCCCAAATGTTGAAATAATTGTTGTGAATATACTGACTGAAAAATAGCAAATTTTCCAGTTTTGCACACTTCATGAAGCTGCTGGCTACACTGTCCTGTCATGAAGGGTGGCTCATCAAATTCCCAGCTGTGTGACCTGACTCTGCCAGCAGTAATGGCAAGAGCCAGGCGTAGCAAACACAGAAGAGGAAGTGAATACAAGTATCTGCTACAACTGAAACTAGGGAGAACTTTACATGGGCAGAACTTAATTACTTGAACTTGGCCAGCACCTATCCTCTGCAAAAACCATAATCAGAATTTACTAGGTTTGCACTCCAGCATTTCATCGTCAAGGCAATATGATGACCCAGCCTGTCAGGATGCAGTGATGAGTTTTGACACATCTGAAGCCTATTCATCCTACTTTGTGCAGCACTGGGTTATTTCCTGGAAGTATTCCACCCAACCACTGAGTAGTCTCGAACCCGCTAAAAACACAAATGTTTCTGAGGTTACAGCCGGGGGGGAATATTGCTAAATGATGTTCAAAGCCAAGAAAAATTTTACTGCTTAGAATTTTTTTGCTGAAAGTATTTTGGCTGTGAACTTCTCCTGTCTATTTCACTTGAGCCCTGGATATACCACTGTTTAATACACTGCCTGCTTAAACTAGGATGCATTTAAGTATCTGGTGTGAACACGCTTTAAAAAGTAGAGGCCCAACTCCGGGCCTTAGAAGGTGAAGTGGAAAGTGAACCTTTGTCCTTCAAGGGTAAAAAAAAGAATTTCAATATAATAATTTATTACAGGCCAGTTTCTTTCCTAGAGGAATTGGTTGAGTGCCAGTATGTGCACAATACATGTCCATCTCTTACCTCCAAAAGACAGTGTAAGGGACTTAGAATTCTGTGTCCCATTTCTGTCTAGAATGAGCAGCTAGCCACCTCACTTGTATTCACCTAACTTGCATCATAATCCCATGATTCCCCCCTTCATTCCAATTTCTCACCCACTGTGGCATGCCAAACAGTTAATTCATACAAAGACATGATAATCTGAATAAATATATAGAAGACAAAGGAAAAGCAGGAAATAAGAAATTACAAATATTTTAAGCATTAGACAATAAAACTCCTCAGAGAGGAAACATCTTTAGCTCATGAACAGCCAATTGCGAGAAGAAAAGAATTCGACTTTAAAGTAGAAAGAATAAGAGGGAAAAACATAGCCAGTGAAGTAGCCTCACCTTTAGTTTTGAAGGAAAAGTTGCAGTAATTGCAGTGGTAAGGACGGACATCGGTATGTGTGCGAATATGCTTCTTCAGCATGCTGGGCTTCTTGCAACGTATTCCACATTCTTCACAGATATACTTCCCTCTCCCTCTCCCTCTCACATACACATAGTCTTCATTTGACTTGTACCTAGTAACAGTACCGTAAGAGTAAGGCAATCAGTTGGAATGGGAAAACGATTCCAGCTAGAAACCCTATCTACCAGAATTTTTAAAATAACACATAAGATGAAAATCAATGACTGACAAAACCATTCATGCTCTTTTTCTGCTCACTCCTGCATGTATTTGTTAAATTCATATCTGTATTTTTCACTAGGTAGTCATAGACTTGTTTAGGAATACCAGCTCATCTTTTTTAACAAAGGTATTGTTGATACAAGCATTTAAAGATTTCAAATTTCCTCTTTGCAACACAGGAACACCTTTTTAAAGGTGTCAGTTCTTGGATGCAGGTTTGAGCACCATGAGGAAGCTTTAAAAGAGCATCTTTGAGGCTCTGCCTTGGATGCAGAAAAGGAAAACTAAGTTACGATGATGGAAAAGTCTTAAATTCCCTACCAATGTCCTCTGGACTCAGCCTATGGGGACTGTCTCTATATAGAAAAAGTAATTCAGATTCAATTACACCCTTCATATTTCCACTCAAGGATGCCAAAGGTTGTGCTTAGTTGTGACCTGGTCCCTGCAAGGCCTGGATCCGAGCAGAGACACAGCAATGTTTTTACCTGGGCAACTGGTAGTGGTTTAACTGCTGGCCTAGGCTAGATTCAAACTGGGAACCAGTAACTGGAAAGCCCTATAGCTGACCACCAATTATGAGAATAATAAAATATGCACTATTTGTGCAACAAAATTTTACAGGTGTCACTGGCATTTTTTAATTAAAAAAGATAGTATAAGATGTTGTACATAGTGCAACACTGTGGCTAAAGCAACTGTTATTCATATCAGGCAACAGATTTAAAGTATTATGCTGCAGGGAGGAGGGCTCTCAGTAAATATTTCCATGGCACTTTTCAAATCAGAGTTCTCCAGCCTGTGTGTGCCACAGCAAGCTGCCAGACACAGACTGCAGCGCAGGCTGCTGCTTAGCCCCTGGACTATATCCTCTCCAGCTACAGTTATACAGCCTTGCTGCAGAATAGGTATTATTTATCATGTAAGAGAAACACAGGAACAGAATTTACATCTCTGGCTGTATCTAGCTGCCTTTAGTGCTGATTAATGCACATTCCTTGGAAAAAAAATGAATCGCACTGCCTACTGTTCTTTATTACCCCTTCTCATAACTCTCATGGCTCCATGCTACTGATGACTTTCCATTTTTCTTGGAAACATAAACCAACATTCACAGACCACAATATGGGAACTGTTGTTTAAAATAAATCAATCAGGAAGCAACATCCCTGCAAAGCTGAGAATCTAGGAAAAAAAATCTTCTCAATGATATCTAGTATCCAAAGTACAATACTTGCCCTCCATCAAATATTTTAACTCTTCTTGGAACAGTTTTGATAAAGGAGTTTTCTTTATCGTGCTCAGTGCTTGATTCAGAGTTTTCCTTATTGCTGAATTCAGCTGCAGTCAATTTTTTCCTATTTAATGATCGCTGAAAGAAAATGAGATATGCTTATCATTAAAATTAGTGTCTTTCATATGCTATTCAAACATTCAAATTATGGTGAAGAAAAGCATAATAAAAGCCACAATTCTAATAACTGATTTTTAAAACTGTTAAGATATATGAAACAAAAAATACCTTTTGCTAATCTTCTCTATTATGAATTGCCTGTTTGTGAACTGCTAAATCTATATGGAGATCATGGCTCTGTAGGAAACCAGGAATGCTTTGAATCTGCAGTAGGACATGCCTCCTCCTTGTTCTGGGAAGGTGAAGGGTGATGCTTTTTAGCTCACAAATAGCCTTCAGAGAAAGATGTGTACAATCAAATCAAAATGCTTCCTGAACAGCAGCAGCTGGACCAACCTCTCTGCTGACCCATGACACAGCAACACCTCATGGCTGGCAGGAGCTGCCTTCCCACAGCACAGCAGAGAAGGGTGGGAAGGAGGGGTGTACCTAGAGAGGTTATCAACAGGTAACTTTTCTGAGTGCTAATATTTCTCAAAACTACAGCTGTTTTGCTCTGGAGACTGACTGTTCCCAATTTGGTGGTTATTAACAGGGGTTCCAGAACTCTTCCAAAGAAAGACTTCCACACTTAAATTCCTACTGCCAGACCAAATTACAAGAAAAAGCATACAGTTGTCTAGCAGAACAAGATTATATTTCTTCATTTTCCCTGATTATTAGTCAAGGAAATTGTTTTTTGTTTGTTTTAAGGAGGATGAGCTCCCCCAACATTTGCCAATTAAAATATACTCCTTCCAAGTCTAGGATATTTATAAAATGGGCAACAATGAAAGAATGATCCAATTAGCCAGCAATTATTACTGCTATATTTATAAACTGTTCTACCCACGTAGCTGGCACATTTACCTCATTTGCTCATATTGATAAGTGAATAAAATGATGAGAGAGAAAAAAAAGCCTGGCCTTATGTTTTTCACTCATTATAAAATTTAATGCTGTAAGCTTGTGAATTCTTGGCAGGAGGAATGACTTCACTGCCTGGCTTAAAATGACTGATCAGTTATGCTGGTTGTTACATACGTTGAAGGGTGACATCATTCTGGCACCCGCTCCTTGCCCATTGTCCTTCATGCAGCCTCAGACACCACCTTCACTTCCAATTCCCACATGATAAGGAATTAACACAAATCAGAGGAAAAACACCCTCCTGTTCAGCTGAAAGCCCTAGGAACGTGCACATGCACAAGCACTACCCCGATCTGTACACCCTCACAGCACTCTGGATTGACTGGGCTGCATTTTCCAACGTCTGAGCAGCTCTACCAAAGCACACATGACAACTCTGCCTGTGTGTAGGAAGAAAGAAATTTCACCCTGCATGTTTTAACAGCACTCATACAAGGTGAAAGGAGATGATGTTCCGGATGAGAAGTATCAGAAGCGAAGCCTGCTTCACTAATCGCAACTCAGCCATTCTGCAGCTCCTATACAATACCTGGCACATGAACTGCTTTTCTTTCCACTGCAAACAAAGAGTAACAAGGTGATATTTGTAGTTTAATAGGAAGAGAGCCATGGAAAATACAGAATACACAAATAAACCAAAACCACATAAATATTTCCAGCAGCTGAAATAATGCAATCTTTAAGTGCCTGATATTTCAATCCTATACACCAATCATTTTTTTCCAGATTTAACTTTCAGTAGTGAAAAGACAATAGAAAATGAAAGATTCCAGAAGTATTAGACCCATGTTGCTATCCAAACGAAGATGAAACTGTTGTAAGTTGTATATTCACAAAACCACTCAGAATGTGAAAACTAACACAAAATCAAATACCTCTGATGGTCCCACTACCCTTTTTTTTTTTTTTAACATATGTGTTTATGTGCAGACATAAGACAGCCCAACATAGGTGTTAAAATTATTCACCTCCCCTGCTCTACTTTACTGGTTATTTGCTACTTTAGGAAATTATTTTGGTGTCTTGGTATGAATAAATGCTCATATCAGAGTAACAGAAATGCTGAGTTTCTGTCACTGAAATCTACAGAAATGCTCACGGACAATGAAAAAGCAGCCTCTTTAGCTTTTTCTGAAAAATTTTGAATTGATGATGAAGATGATTTGGGCCCTCTGTACATGCTAAAGATTAACCAGTCTCTAAGAAGTACCGGTTTCTTGTGTGGAATCCTTTAATGTACCTCACCTGAAATGTCCCTAAGCCTCACATGAACTGGTGGAAAGGGCAGAGAAATGGCAGTGCTGTAAAATGTTTCTCTCTATGATTACCTCTGCCTTCTAACACAGTCTTGTCTCTCTACTCCCATAGAGACAAGGACCATGATTAATTTCTACTTTACTCATTTTGCTCCAATGTAACTCCACTGTGCTCAATTACTGGTATAAAACTGAAAAAAAGTTGCTCTTAGGGATGCCCAGAGACCAGAGTTCAATAGATACTTCTGGTACTTTACAACATCCTTTGGAAAAAAAACATGCTCACAGCTTGAATCATCAAAGTTATAAATTTCAGATTAGAATATTCATTAAACATTTTTCCCACTGGCACACAGCCACTTGGGGAAAATGTTTTTAATATCTTTAAACTTTTACTAGTTTACACATAAAAATCTTCTGCATTTGACTACTTTCCAGTGGTGAGCTGGACTGCTGTGGCACATCATCCAAGAAAGGAAAGCTTTCCACAGTTAGGAGAAACTTTCCATTCTTCAGCCTGTCCTTGCTCAAAAATCTTCACCCTGGAGTACTGTACACATTACTGATTCACTTTAGGGAGAAGAGCCAGATCAATGGGGAGGATTAAGAAAGAACTGATACAACACCAGTGAGCTCAAATGAGGAAAACTGGTGAAAAATTATAATAAATGGAACAATAAAATAAAAAGAGCAGGGAGATAAAATAAGCCTTTTCCATGCAGGTGGAACCTCCTGTTACATTTTAACATGCTGCTCTCATTCCAGGAGCTTCTTTCACAATAACATTTTGTGGTTTGTTTTCTGAGTCACTGGAACGTGGCAACTTCACCTATTGCCTCTGAGCAGTGAATTGTGAAGAGCAAACAAAGTCCCAGGGTTCCTTTTTGTTTGCATTTTGTTCACGTGTATCTTCATTCCCCATGGTACCTATTGTTGAAAGAACTGCCTTTTTTTGTGACAGTGTAGTGATTAGTAGTGATTTTTGTGATTAGTAGTGGTTATGTAGCAGCACGAGATGTCTGTAAACATGGTTTAGTTCTGGGGGCAAACCCAGAACAGTTCAGCAAGTGGCTTTATCTCCATGAGAAGATCAGCAGTTATAGCCCCATGAGCAGAATACACCAAACGTGTCCGGAAAGGGCTATGGCCGTGAGAGAGGACGCAAGACACAGAAGTTCTGCATTTTTATTATTATTCGTAAATTGGATTGTCGTAGCACGTAAAGCTCTCTGTGAGGTCAGGGTTAAAATATGCAAACCACTTGAGCAAACACAACTCCAAGACCTGCAATCTAAACGGTGGTTCCCCAAGGAACTTAGGACCCTGACAAGCTTTTAAGCAGGAAATCAACCACATTTTTTTTTTAAATTATTTGCTATCTTCTTTGTTGGCTTTGTTTGTGATGGTTTCTTTTCTTTTTTGGTTTTCTTTTTCATTTTTTGGGTTTTTTTTAAATAGAATATTAATTTCCAAAATTACCTCCAACATTTTCCATCCTCAGTCTCCAACAAAAAAAAAAATCCAGTGGAATTACTGAGCCTGAGCTAACTGAGGAATTTCAGCTTTTTCTTTTTTTAAACATGGCTTCTGTGATGAACTTTCTGAGTTGGCATCAGCTATTCCATTACCAGGTCTAACTGGAGACTGGTAACACAGAGGTATATTGTAATAGCAGCAGCAGCATTCTGGAAAGCAGTTGAAATCCTGCTGCCTAAATCATTAGAAGGGAAAGCAGACAAACTGGAGGTGTTAGGTGGAAGCACCTATCAGGTCCTTGAAATTTCTAACTTCTGGCATGGTACACCTTGTTCATACAATTTGAGGTGCCAATTAAACTTTAATTGGTGCTTTTTTTGCAGCACTTTCTTCCTTAGTAATGGCTCTGAGCAAAGCCTGTAAATCAGCCCAAGCAGAGTTTAAGAACTCTTCATTTCCATCATGCTCATGTGCTTCATGCAAAACGTCAGCAAGAAAGACTGAAGAAAAATTAGTAATTGTGTTTCTTTTGTGGCAGAAAATGTACCTGACAGGTGCCTATTAGAGCATTTAAGTACTCCTGGAGTGTTTTAAAAGGGTGCTGTCAAAATATTTTTTCATAATATTATTATCCATTGTTTGTATTCTAAACAGAATTTGTTTGTAGACAAAATCTGTTTTTGAAAAGGCATGCAATAAATTTGCTATCAGAGAATTTCTTCTGATAGACTGTTCTTTAAAAACAAAACAAACATAACAAACATGACTCAATGACACAACTGATATGAGACTTGCCTTAGAAAGATCTTGCCTTAGAAAGATTTGCTCAACTACATACAATGAAAAAAGCTAAATGTTTGTTTCCTTTTTTTTTTTTTTTTTTAATTTAGCACTATTTAAGGGCAACATCTCATGAAATATATGTGGAACCAGGCTAAAAAAAAAGGGTAGTAAGAGTTTAAACCAAGGCAGCTTGCTAATATAGAACCAACAATTCTTCTACAGCACTGAAACAAAATCAGCAGCCTGCATGCATTTTCTGCATGAAACATTATGGATAAAGTTTTGAACTCCAATATAAATGTTGGCAAGTCTCCCACTGATTTCAGGAGGACCAGGTTTAACTCCACTGCCCTTCTGGCCTTAAGGATTTCAGCACACCGTCACAACTGGCCCTGTAATTCTGAAACTACTGCTTCCTGTGACACAGTTTCTCTTCTTATTGCTTTTCTCCCCACTGACAAGGTTGCATCTTCGCAAAACATTTAGCAGACACAGAAGCATTCCAGGCTGCCCTCTGACAGCAGCAGTTTCTGTCCCTCAACACCCACACAAATAGGGGTCTTTTCCCATGTTTCCTCTGGAGTAACTGCTGGCCTAAGGACCCCAGGTCCCAATGTCTGGGACATTTTGCTGATGGCAGATTGCGGGAGTGAGACAAGTTATGGCTGCTTTTACTCCCTTGCCAAACCATTTCCATGCCCTGAAGGATCACGGAGAAAGGGAGGCTGTGGCTAATGCCCCATTTTTGCCAGCTCCAATGTGTTTGGCACCAAAGACACGGCGTATGCAGCACAGAGGAAAGAAAGGCACAAAACCATGCTGCATGCTAACGAGAGCTTTACAACTTCAGTAGATGGGACAAGAAAATCCATTACTGGGTCCATGAAAGAGACACAGACAGCTGGTGCCATGATGCAGGGCAGAGAGCCACCTTCACCCATGCACAGAGGTGGTTCAATCAGCAAGGAACACCAAATCCAGTCCAAACGAGCTCAGCTTTGGTGGTCTCCATAACAAAACTGTCTGGCAAATAAAATCTTAATCACATCTGTGCAGCCCCAAGACAGCTAAGGAAATAAGAGACTACTTCACTCTGCCACTCTGGGCTCTGGAATGATGTGGTTTTTTATGTGGGTCACAACCTTTGCCTCAGTGCAAGATTTAATGTTATCTTTGGAGCCATATCAATCCAAGAAGTTGAGGCTGGTTTTGTGGCAGTGGCAGTGGCAATTTGGTTTTAAACCATACTATTTTTGTCATTATTTCATACCACTGATTAACCTGGGTGAGCGAAAAGGAAACGCTATACTGTTCCTCTCACAATTAGATGATCAGTGATGGTGAAAACTGTTTTCATGGTGTATTCATGGACACCTGTTCAAGCTGAGCACTCTTTTGTAGCAGAAAATACCTACTGACTTTTAAAGCAAAATATGCAATCATGATCTTATATTAATTTAAGTCAGAAGTGTTTAAATTTATATCAGACTTATTTTGTTCTACCCTTTGCAAGATAAAAAACCAGCCAAACACATTCCTGTCACAATAAACACTCAATACACAGATTTAAACTCAGAAACTAATTTCCATGAAAAAATGATAAATCCTTATGAACAGGTTTCTTAATTGAATTACTTAAGGTCTTTTTTGCAGTTTGATCCAGCATAATTAGAATAAATAAGCATATATATGGTATGTGTCAGGCATATTACATTCTCTAAAATAAGAAGCAGCATGATTTCCAAAGCAAATACTCTGTAAATGATCAGGAAAAATCAAACATAGCTTAAGTACCTTGGTTAAGCTGTTCTTCCACTTGCTTGAATAGACCAATACATCAGATCTGGGGTGCGTAGTTCTTGCCAGAGTGTACAGTGGTTTTTCAACTTTTTGTTTGGAATTAAGGAGGGAGAGAGCTACCTTTGTCGACAAACCAAGTGGATTGGGGTTGTTGGGACTAATGGTCCATGTAGAATAGGCGGAGATTTTTTGATCATTTTGCAGCAGATGCAATGGTTTTCTCTTCATGAGGTAACACCAGGTAAAATTCGTTGTGGTCTTGAGGCTTGGAAATGACAACCTCTGCATTTCTCCTGCATTCATCACAGCCAGGGTCACTATAGGCTTTGCTTGGCCTGGACTGCTGTTGTGGTTGCTCTCATTACTGTTACTTGGGGACCTTCTTTCTTGGCTGCTACTCACAGCCTTGAGAAGAGAACTCTGGCTATTCACTGGAGACAATTCAGAAGGTTTCCTAACTACAAACATTGGTGATGTGGAAGATGTAAGGTCTTCAGATTCTGGTGACTTCTTTTGGGTTTCTGAAACCCCAGTGTCAGATGAATGATGCTCAGGCAGATCTGAAGTACTGGCCTTGCTGCTTTTTTCAAGCTGTGTAACATCAGGATCCAGGAGGTGATTTTCAAGAGGCTCTGTGGTGCAAACCTGTCTTACCAAAACTGGTTTCTTTTGCTTACTAGTAGGGTCATTTGATCTAACATTCAGGGAATGCAATGGTCTAGCATCTGTCATACAAGCAGCTCCACTCTCATCTTTAACACGTTTTTGCTGTTTTTCCATGGCAATATCTAAACTGTTTGCTGGGGAAAGCATTCGTTTACTTGAAGCTGTAACTTCTGGTTGAGGGAAGAGTCCACTAACTGGCACTTTCTGAATAATATTTGAAGAGCTTAACAAAGGTGAGTTTTTGCTTCCACTTTCTGGTGCTGAATTTTCAAATTCAAATGAATTTGGCAAAGTCCTCTGATGATCTTTGTGAGATTTTGGCAGCTGAGTTTTGTCTTCAAGCGTTGGCACTGTCACAACATTCGTTTTGCAGATGGACTGATTTCCCTGATCCTGGGTCACTAAAATGTGAGGCAGGGGTGTAACAGTTGCAAAGCCATAGGATGGCATACTGCTCTGAATACGGACGGGAACCACAAAAGGAGGAATCTGATGTATCTGACTGCTGCAGTTATTAGGAACAATTTGCTTTAGAGGAGGCACAGAGTACGGATTAGACATGTCAGGGAGTTTTGTCTGCACTTCAAAGGAGGATGCATTCTGGTCCACCCCAACTTGACTTGGACCAGTCTGAGTTGATGAAGTATTTTTTAGCAATTTAGAAGAGTATGGCTGACCTATATGTAATGTTTTAACTTGAAGTTGATACTTTGGAGCAAAACAGTCCTTTTTTTCATCAGGATGACAAGAAAGCGAGTTTGTGCTTGCTTGCTCCCCTTGGGCTGGTGTTTTATTAGATGGCTGGGAAGGCTGATGAGTCAAGGATGGCTGTCCTTGATTATTCAACATGTGATCTAGAGGCTGCTGAACCAAAGACAGGCTACCAGGACTAC
Source organism: Pardalotus punctatus (assembly GCA_013400915.1). NCBI lineage: Eukaryota > Metazoa > Chordata > Aves > Passeriformes > Pardalotidae > Pardalotus > Pardalotus punctatus. The sequence continues at coordinate 89,390 of VZTX01027278.1, read as the reverse complement.
AATTCTGAATCGTTGCATGAGGTCTGGAGTTAGTCTGTGAATGCTGAGTACTTGAAGGAAACTCCACTGAGGATTTGCCAGAGGTCTGCAGCCTGTGCAATGGCACTGTGGGCACATCTGTGGCATGAGCTGTCTGCAATGAAGAAACCGATTTCACTTGAGGCTGTTGATTTTCTGGAGCAATATTTAAAGATATTTGTCTTACGAATGGCCCCCTCCTCCTTTCTAGCAGAGGCACGTGTCCAGCAGCTCCATTTGCAGATGATACTTTCGGAGTAGCTACCTCTACAAGTGGGGCAGGTTTTGATGGAGACATGCTTCCACAGTCAAAAGACTTACTCCTGTAGTCCACAACCTCCATCGAGGGCTGTGTGCAGCTGATCTGCTCTGAGGCAGCACGTCTCATTTCCCGGTAATGAGGTCCAGGCACTGCCAGTGCATGTGAGCCAGCAGGAATCATGAGGAATTCTGATGACTTACTAACAGGCTCTGCTTTGGAAGGGTTCTCAGCCTTCAAAGTTTCATCTTTATCAAGTGAAGTCGAGAAACTGGAGGCATGAGACAAGCTACTCTCCCGACTTAGGCTTCTAGAAAGCGTGGAGTCAATGCTCGATTCAGCAGACGAATGTTCCATTTCAGCCAAGCGAATTCTCTTCTTCTTCGGTGGAAGCTTTTCTGTTGGCAATTTTGACAGCGTTTCACTGCGCTGTGGCCAGTTAAACCTCTCCATCTTTTCCGGGTCAATGCATTGGTTTTCTTGGTCTCTGTCTGGTTCTTCTGTGACCAGTATTTCAGGAACCTGGATGTTATGCTGGCGAACAAGTCTTGACGGCTGAAGTGGTGCACTTCTCTCATTAGAAACTAACTGACTTCCCTGAACTTCCCCTCTAGGTGGTTCTGACGACAAGGGTTGGTGACGCTGGGGAGTGCTCAGATGAGAATGTCTGTCTTCTTGGATTACTACTGTATTCAAAGAGCGGTGCTTTGCAGCCTTGTTGGGCTCTTGAGAAGAAACTGGTGATACTCTTTCAAATGACTCTGATTTCTCAAATGAGCTATTTCTGCTCAGTGAATTGGTGTGCTGTATTACTGAAATACCAGTCCCTTGTCTCTTCAACTCCACCTTTTCTTGCACAGCTGAACTTGCCTGCTTTTCAATGAGTGGAGCCATCTTTGGCTCAATAGTCTGATCCGTGCCGCGAGCCACAAGCTGAATTTGGGAACTCTGAAGCAGCAGTTTGCTTGGTTGTTGTGATCCGACCACTGTTGTCGCACTGTGTTTTGACAGACTGGAAGAATTTGCTGGCTTGCTTTGGCCTTCTGCGCTCTTTGAAGGTACGCTCGTATCATTTTGCTGTGGGTCGTCATCATCACCAACACTTTTCATTTTCCTTCTTTTCCTTATCTGGGGTGTCTGCTCCCAGACGCCAGTTGAAGTAGTGACTCTGTAGTGTAGAATTTGAGGCTGTGTACTGTTTGGAGCAGTTTTGTGCTCAGGCTCTCGGATTGCTGCTTTAGTTTTAGGTCCATGCAACTCTGAACAATAAAATTTCTTGTGGTTTTCAAAATTTTCCAGTTTTCTGTATCTGTTTCTGCAGGTTTCACATTCAAACATTGTTCCTCGCACCTGAGGGGACTTCTTCGTTTTTTCCAAATTTGACCCCTGTACCAGGGATTTGCTTCTTTGCAATAGGGATTCATTTGATATATTACACCCCAGATAACTTTCTTCTACAGATCGTACCGGTCCAAGACCTTGGCTTTCACCAGTAGAAGAATCTTCTATTGCTGCCTGTCTAACCAGGGTCCGAGGATGTCCACCTTGATTCAGTGGAGTAGCAGGTCCTGACACAAAAACATCATCGTATAAAGAGCCAATTTTATCATCAAAAGACTGGCTTCCTCGAAGAGGATGAGAGGGAGGTATTACATTAGGAGGTACTGCTGAGTAACTGGTGGTAGGCATGGAATTACTTCGTGTTATAGGTAAACAGTCAAGGGACGGTACAGAAAGAAGAAAAACTTGCTTTGATTTCTCAGTAGGTGTGAAAGGAGACTTTGGTATATCAGAGCTTGAGCTAGTTCTTCTTCCCATTGGCTTTAAATCAAACTGGAAAGAATCCTTAAATATGTAGGATTTTGGTGAATCTATGCTTCCTCTTCTCGAAAGAGATGTTCTTCTTGGTTTCACACTATCTAACTGTTTGTCATCCACAACTGCTTCATTATCAGAAATTAACTTTGAGATGCGCTCCTCAAGAGTTTTTGTTGCCAAAGGAGGTCGCATTTGGCCAGAGAGAATGAGATTTTTTTCGGCACAAACAGTTTGTACCACTGAGGCTACCACGCCACTTGCTCGTGGCACACAGGGCAGGTTTTTATTTGCATCTTTCTCAGAGGTCAACAACCCCCTTACAAAAGGAGCTGGAGGGCTCATTGTTTGATCGGCACTTTCGGAACGAGAGAAATAACCGGAGTCAGTACTACCTAAACTTCTAGGGCTCAAAAGACACTTTCCTTGCTGATCTTGAGAACCATCAGTTGCCTGTTGTCTCTGGAGCTGAGCATGCACTGGTCCTCCTGTAGATCCTGGCTGCTCCTCTAACAGGCCTGCTTCTATTTTCTGATGCTGCTTAATTTCATTCTCCTTGAATGAGGCTGTATGTGTTAAATTTGACTGAAGAGTTGTCACTTTAGATTCTCCTTTTTTCTGTGCTGCAGCAAGTTCAGGTGCTGGCTCTGTCACTTTTGGGCTATCGGCCCTCAATGGAGAAACATTTACAGGATGAACTACTACTTTTGGTAAAGCTGCCCTTACTTGAGGTTCTTCATCATGTAATGAAGAGTCACCTGGTACACAGTCTGGGTTGCTTAAAGGAATAGGGCTTCCTTTCTGCAATGTTTCTGCACTTGAAATGACTTTCACTAATTGTGCAGGTTCCAGTTCTTGATCATCTTGTCTTTCATCTGCAGTGCCTTCATCTTCACTTTCACCACTTTCTTCCACGTCTGAATGAATGCTAAGTGCTTTGTCTGAGTCATGAGATAAGAAGAGGCCACCTGAATCTGGCTGTAGGACAAGTCCAAGTTTGATAGCATGTGCATGAGATTTTTTGTGCTTGTAGAGATTGCTTTTGGTTTTAAATGAAAACCCACATGTCACACAAGGATATGGTCGCTCTCCAGTATGGGATCGGATGTGCTTTTGGAGAACACTGGGCTTGGCACAGGCCCGATTGCAATATTCACAGACATATTTCCCTAGCTTTTTAGGCTTCTGGTCTTTCAAGAGGTTACATATTTGTTCTACACCGTGGTTTACAACTGACGCTATCTGGGCTGAATTATACATGGGACCTATAGACAAGTGTGTTGAACTTGATGTGTTAATTGACAATGGTGAAGACGAACTAGCTACTAACGGCTTTTGAGAAAAAACCTGAGTTACAGTGGAAGATGAGGTGTGAACAACAGATGAAGTTACTGCTATGCTGTAGATTTGCTGGAGCTTGGGGTTTTCTTGACTCTGCTGTTGCACCAGCGACCTAGTTAAACTTGGACACATAACAACCTGGTGATTTTGTTGACTGGTTTTAGTAATAAGGTCTTGTGAATGAGAAACTGATTGGCCTTGTGCTTGTTCAGTCTTGGCTGTTGTTGCTACATGCACATTGTTCAACGTACATGGGTAATAATGAGGTCCAGCTGCAAACTCCTGCTGTGACAAAGCAGACTGATTTTGGACACTTACTGTATTGGACGTGAGACTAGAAGAGGTGCTTACAGTTTTATTTGGTCTCAGTTTCTCTATTTGCATCCCATAAGAGGGGCACTCTTGTGCTAAGGTGTTCAGTTCAGGCTCCATAGCTTTTAATAAGACATCGAATGCAGTACGTGTACATGGGGACGATGTACTGCAATCAACAAAATTAATACATTCATTACTGTCAGTCTTTGTATTACTTGAGGAGTTTGAGGGAGGCTTCCTCTCTGCTGAGTTCAGTTGCTTTGCATCAGTATCCCCCGCTGCTTGTTTACACAGATCTAAGGACTGATGTGTCAATGAAAGCTTTGTCTGCATTGAAATCTCAGATTTGGTTGTTTCAACACTTATCTCACCACTAAGTGCTCCCCCATTTTGTTTGGTACATTGATTTCCATTTTGCATGGGCAGGTGATCCTGTGCCATGGCATGTTCAGAGGCATCCGGAAGAGCTTTTAGCGGTGAAGGGTCTACATTTTGCTTAACCTTGGCTTCAGCGGGGCTTCTCAAAGGCGATTTTGGTATTTTTTTAAGATGGTTTTCAGATACAATCTTTTTCCTTTTAACACCCTTAATTGTATCTTGGGTTCCTCTAGTACCAGCATCGGTGATTTCTGTTAAAACACAAAGAGAATAAAAAAGAATATTCAAACTGGATAATGCAGTATATTTTTTATTTATACCATTTTACCATCTCCAAGTTCAACAGTAAGTCCTGGGGCAACAGGACTGCCCGTCTTTCCAGCTTCCAGTACTTCCTTTTAACACTAAATGTATCTTAGGGAAGATCTATTTTGTTTTCATCGAAAATGAGCAAGGCTTTCTAACTGATTCTCAAATACATTACAAAAGTAATTCGCTATAGGAAAAGCTTTAAAGGAAATGTATGAAAAGAAAGGCTACTGAAGGAATATTTTAGCAACTCCTTTTCAGATAAGTGAAAGAAGCCTCTCTCTTGCACTAGTTTAAGAATTCAAATCATTATAGGAGAATGAAGAACCAAGATACATATGTCATGTTTGTCACTTTTTCCATCTATATGTTCCCTAGTCAAGGAATGAACACAACTTCCTCATGGTTATATTTGTAAGTAGATTTATCATGGAAATGGCACAACCACCCACACCATCTGTCAAATACTGTATTTCAGAGCTCCAATTACTGAACTTCAATAGCATTTCAGATGAGCAACTACAGTGGATGAATAAAATTGGTCACACTTAAATGACTTTCTATTTGTGCATCATGAAACAAAATAAACTAAATTTGAATTATTTCATTACTGGCTACACTTGTTGCTGATTTTAAGCAGATATGCATGCAGAGGTTCAGTGGGGTAGGGAATAGCAAATGAATTGGAGCATTATTCAGCAGAATAATTTTGGAGCAAGTACTTATATTTGTAGACAGTCCAATTCCCTCTATAACAAAAACCACATATAGACTGAATTTCAGTGTTGATACATAGAAGCTTTTTTTTAATGGATACCCAAGTAATACACCTTTGGCTACCTCAAATATATGATAATCTATCAGCTAATTTTGGGTTTTTTTTTACTTCTGTCATAACACAGATACAGTCATAGCCACTGCCTCAGCTAGCATTACCAGTAGCACAGAGGAAGCTAATATTAAATGGATGTAAAATTAATTTTTTAAGCTTTAACAACTCCTTCATCAGGATCTTAGTGAAACCCCTACTCTCCTGATTGCCAATATTAAAAGCAAAGGATGAATCCAATGTGATTGGAGGGCTGATGGCTCTGGGAAGGTACAAACACATACATTTTGGGAAGTAGTACTGAGTAACCCCATGAAGTTTTCCCTGCATGAGTAACTCAGGAGCAGAGGTTTATGTGCACTTCTAGGTAAAGAACAGCCTTAAGACAATGTACACAGGGACAAAATTCTCACAGTGAAGTTCACAAGGAGGCAAGTGGAGAAAGCTCAGCCTTCCCAGTACCCATGAACCCTATGGCCCCTTGGAGTGGCACAAGGACTGTCCTCTTGCAGAAACACCAGCTGGCTTCCATATGGCAGTGGGAGGAAAGCCAATGGATCGTGTGCATCTGACAAGAGATACTGTAGTTGATGAATCCAGAGTGAAATTCCTGCTCTGTGTAGAGGAAATCCAGGCAATGCCTAAACCTTGTCTAGCAAAAGGGAATGCAAAGTGACCAGTAGGGGAAAAAAACCAAAGATGTTATGTTTTCTCCATGCCAGAGCACAACCCAACTGGGATGTGTGCTAATGCCAGATACTTGGAATTTCAAAATCCAATTTCTACCTCAGTGCCAACTTAATTATACACGTATATTCAGTTAGGGTGAAAGGATATTCCAATTACCCAGCAAACGGAAAGATTAAAGACCACACATCACACAGTGGGCTGGTTTTGGCTGGGGTAGAGTTAACTTACTTCACAGTGGCTAATGGGAATTATGGAGTCTCGGCTGCTGGATGGGGTGAAACCACAGCACACATAATTTACTGTAAATGTGAAAGCTCTGCAGAATCTGACCCGTTCCTCTACCAGCCCTACTAGAGCAAGCTTACCTATGAAGAGTAAGAACCTGTTTTGTCACATTCAGCAGTCCCATGACAGAGATGCTTGAGTCCCTTGCCAGAACTACTGGCTCCAAATCCTACTTCTGTTAACTCTGTGCTCCTCCTGGGCATCCAGAAAGAAATTTCTGCGGTAATTGTTCACTTAACCTTTAAATGAACTTTGGATTTATTGCTGTACCATCAAAACCTATTCCTATTAGGCTGGATTTAACATATTCAAAGTCAAGCAGTCTTCCATCATGTTTTGTACTTTCCACTGCTTTACAGCTAAACAGTTACTTACACTAATAAGTTATCATTGATATTATTAATGGCAAATTCTTTACAATTCATAGTCTACTGCAACTGCTTTTTCTTCAATAACAACAAAAACCAGCTTTACAAGAACCAAAGAGAAAATAACAAGGTAATTATATAAAAGCGTGCTTTTAGCCTTGGTTTGGTGATCTCTCTGAAACATAGCCACGTTAATTGAGCATAAGTGATTTGGTTCTTTTTATGCACACACTGTAGCTTTTATGCTGTCACTATCACACCTCCACACCAATCATACTGCCGGTGTTTGTACTGGAGCGCTACAGGAAGAGCTGGGCAGATTACATAGCTAGGAAGGTAAGAGTGCCAGGAATTTCAAACATCCAAGCAAATGTACACAAAGAAACCTAAGGTGTTTCATACTGCAGCAATCAAACAATCAAATTATGTAGTGTTTCCTGATACCTCAGAATATTCAAAACTACTGTTCTTTTGTTTCAACCATACAGTGCCAAAGAACAAGGATACTCAAGCTGCACTATACTGGTGAACTGGAAACCAGCACAGCTGAAAGATACAATGTGGCTTATGAAAGCTTTAAAGAAAGTAAAAATGTATCTCTATCAATCAAGCAATTAAAAAGATTATTTCATGTTGAATAACAAGATCAGATTTTTCCATAATTGCTTTACTTCTTTACTTTTTTAAAATGCTGTTCAACATATGCCAAAGCATAAAAATTGTTTGGGAAGTTGAAAAGAAAAGAAAAAAGAATAAATGAAGGCAAGTTATGCATTGCATTACATACAGAAATAATATTTTTTTCAGTCTTTGCAATCACTAATTTTGCTGCTTCTGTACCAATAAAATTTCAGTCTACAGAAATCATAAGAACTACTTTCTTATTTGTATTTCTACCTCTACATGTTTTGTGATCCCAGAGATGGAGTTACAGAATTGCTTCCATGTACCTGTCCATAAAATCCTGCAAAATGTACTTTCTTGACAATGGCTTTACATGGCTTAAAAATTGTTTAAGTCTTGCATTCTACCCGACAACTGGATAATTTAGAAATCCTTATTATTATTCTTAATGGAAATATTCATCCAGTGTTTGCTAACAACCAAATTTCTGGCATATCCGGAGGAAAAAAGAACTACTGACAACTTTGCTTCACTTATTTTTAGCTGTTAAGTCTTTACTTCGTATCCCCAGTTTATGTTGAAGATATTCCACTGCACGTTTCATAATCTACAGCTACATGCTTGCACAAAGGTCAATTGCATCAATATTTCCAGAAGCATCAACAAAACTGGCAGAAATCATCAGTCCCCAAATGCTAAACACTCTTCTGCCTTGCAACTTTCAGGAGTGTGATGACTTGCCAGGGCCGTCCATGTACCCACCTCCACAAATTGATACTGAACAAAAAGAATGCAAAAACATTATCTGGAAAAAAATATGAAGTTGATCTGCGTTTCTTTCTCTCCCTGTCACTCCATGTGCTCGGCTCACTCCCTCTGCAATCACCCAGCCATTCTCATCATTCAGTGGAAATTCCCCTTTTCCTCTGGTGGTGAAGTGGTACTGTTGAGAACTGCTGTCACCTCAATCAGATGTCTAAAAAGAATCGTTCTCATAAGCTACATTACATCAAATAGGATTAAGTTACCCAGGCCAGGAGAAGAGGGGACAATACCACTGTGCTCAGTACCTCGCTTTTCACATCCCAGGGATATCAGAGCATCTCTTTTGTGCTTTGCCTGGTTGGCTTTGTTTTGCCTGCTCTCAAGATTCTCCAGTTAATGCCTTTGCTTTGGCATGAATTCTACACTCAAAACATGACAAGAAAAAGCTGATGTTTCTAAACATGACTTTGTTCACCTACAATTTTTTTGATGCACTTCGCTCTATGCACAGGAGATAGAACAAAAGAACACTCATGTGATGGTGTAGATAGCAATCTGCAAAGTAACTCAGGCAGCAAATAAGAGAAGTTATAAGTGATCTGATTTTTTCTTCCAAAGCATTTACTGGTGAACTTAGACAGTGTCTTGACAAAATTATCTCAATGGTTTTGTTTAAGTAACTTCCAGAACTGCCTGTCTCAAAGCCTACATGTTATTATAACACCCACTCTCTTTCTCTCCCTGCTAATAGAGCTACAGGTTTGCACTTAAAGAAAAGGAAGAGAGGAAGAGGGAACCAAGGAAGGGCACCACGCCCTTCTCCCTCAGTGCCACCCTATGAACATGGAACAAGCAACTATTAACTACCCCTTCAGTCCAATGAGCAGCATCATTTTCATCTCATGTGCTCACTTTATGTTGCAGAATTTAAAAAAACACTTTGGCTCCCATACAAAGACCAGACTTTCAAATCCAAGTGCCTGATCTCTAGCTCCTAATCTGTACTTTGGCTCCCAGGGCACTCTAAGTAAGACCAAGTCTCTTCTAAAAGTGTTCAACTGCTAATGAATGTCTTAAATGTATGGCTAAGAAGTTTCCCTGACACCTGACAATGCTAGTGAGCCGAAGATGAAGGATTCCCAAAAGAGAGTTAATTACTTACTTGTTACTAAGGATCTTAGTCTGATTTAAGATAAGCTTTACATACTCTTTAATTTTGATTTCACCAAAACTATCAAAAGCACTTATGAATCACCTCACTGGGTCTGTTTCCATGAATAAGTAAAGAATATAATTATGAAATAAAAAAATAAGTCTTGCTGGCAAATATAAGGCCACCAGAACTCACATTAAATGCAGCAAGGAACAACTAAATGTTTGTTTTTTAATAAATTACCTTTTTAGCTTCATACTGCTTCCTACATGTTAAGTACAGCCATAAATATTTTCCCTAAAATCATTTTTTTTCCCCAAACAACAAAACCTTGATTACATAATCAACCCATACAACTATGAAAACGTTCACAGTCAACAAGTCAACACAAAGATTTGAACAAGATTAACACAAGCGCCATGCTTAATTTTAAGTACAAATAGAGTAGGATTTCAAAGCCGACCACCAAAAATTTTAGCAGTCTTATTTTAGGTGTCTAATTTCAGACTTCTTGAAAAGGTCAGAGGGTGGTCACTCCCTGTTTCAGAGGTCAGGAGGTAAGTCACAAAACCTAGGGCACTCCAAGTCAGTAGTGGTATTTGAAAACCTCTGTCAGCAGGTTTAACGCATGTTTACGTACTTTTATTACTGAGAACACCAGTCCAAACCTATCTAGAGCAGACCTTTAAAAACACTTGATCTGTATGTAAAGCACATTTTGACATGGATTAGTTGAAAAGAAAAGTAGGGAAGAGCTTTAACATTCAAAGGCTAAAGCAGTATGATCGAGTGTTCATCTGTGCCAGAGTTTGTCCGTTTGTTCATACAAGCAAACAGCAGATGATTCCATGGGGCATGGATAAGCGTGGTGAGCATGGCTTCAGGATTTCACACTGCCTGTAAGCACATGACAATTTTCCTTGGTGTTTTTAACAGACAATACTAAGCTCTGAGTCCGTATGTGACCCATCAAAGGTATTGTACTGGCTGTCAGGCAGAGATTCCCCAATCCTCTTTTAAGGGTTATTTGACACCAGATTTTTGTACTGGAATGACTATTTTATCAGCATAATTTCTCATTATTAAGCAAAATACCAACCATCCTACTGACACAAGTTCCAGGAAAGGTGCACCTGTGTTAATATGTAATACCTGCACCCATTTAAGCAGTGCCACTAACTTCAATGACAGCACACATTTTTATAAAGTCAAATTAAATTTTAATGCTCCCTGCTGTCACACCCTGGCAAGCCCATAAAATCAATGTTTCTTAAGTTCATATATGAAAAAATAATTGTAGAGAAAAAATTACATGTATATGCACACCAACAAATCACATTCAGTACCTCTGCCACTGAGTGAATTTTCCAAATTGAAAATTAGTGTTTCATACCATCACAAGACAATTCAGGTGGGAAGGAACCTCAGAAAGCCTCTAGTCCAGCCTCCTGCTCAAATCAGGATGGGATCAGATAGTCCTTAGGGCTTTGAATTGTAAAGGCTTGGAAGCCTCCAACCAGAGAGTCTACATAGGCTCTGTGAGCAACATCTTCCACTGCTTGACTGTCATGGTGGGGAACAGGCCAGTCTGCACCACTCTTGTGTCAACTTGTTCCTATTGGCTCTCATCCTCTCACCATTCTCCACTGTGAAGAATGCGACTCCATCAAAAACCCCTCCAAAACCACCTTTTCTCAAGCCTGAATGAGCCCTCGTCCCTCATTTTCTCCTCCAAAGACAACTGCTCCAGCCCTGATGGTTATGCCTCAACACTGAGCTCTGGATTTCTGATGCTCCTCTTGCACCGAGGGGGTGGTGGTGGATATCTAGATAACTAGATATAGACATACATATATATAGATAACTATATATAACTAGTATATATAAATATATATATATTTATATATAAATATACTATATACAACTAGTTATATAAATATATATAACTGGATATATAGATAACTAGATAACTAGTTTAGATAACTAGAGTATCTAAAAGTGGTCAAAGGATTGCTGAGCAGAGGCAGATAATTCCTACCCTTGATCTGGCCATACTTTAATCCACACAGCCTGGCAGAACAGATGCTGTGGTCTCCCCTGCAGCCAGGCATCTGCTGGGTACCCAGCTTGCTGCCCACCACACCCCCAGGAGCTGCTCCCTGGATGTCAGTCCCCAGCCTGGGGCTCCTCCTGCCTGGGTGCAGGGATTTGCATTCGCACCTGTTGAACCACTCCTCTGGTTGTCCACCTAGCCAGACCTCATCAACCTCACCTGGATACAGCAATATTGTGGGAAACAGTGTGCCCTTGTCCCCAGCTCTATAATAGAAGCCATTTTATCATCATTACCACATCTTCCATCAATTTCCATCGTTATGAGACTGGAATAGATAAAGCTGAATGTGTGCAAAGTACTTTTGCTCACATTCATACCCAAGACACTGTTTGCATGCTTCCACAGGTCATCTTAAGTCATCATGATCAGAACAGGCACCAACAATACATTCTCTTGCTACACCAGGAACAGCATCCCCAGGAATCCTGCTTTTCTATCTTTCTTTTTGCTTAATTCCTTTTCCCATTTGTGATTTCCATCATGAAGCAAATCCCGCAAATCCCACCGCTAAATTCTGTTCACATTTCATCTTACTAATGCAAAATTAACAGGCATTTCAACAAAACCAATGTAATATAACAACATTCTGCTCATATGGAATTTTGGTGTTTTCAACTAAAGACATTTCAAGAAAAACCCATATTGTTGGCTACAAAAAGGCAAATTGGCAAATATTATTTAATAATGTATAGTACAAATGGTAATGTTTAAACTATACAATCTACTGTTTCCACTAATTCTACATTAACAGGAGTGAATTGTCACTATGAAGGTAACACTGAGGAAAGGAAGCAGTATTTCTTGCCTTTGAGTAATGTTTCCCTGAAATAATAGGTCTGCCTGTACTTCAAAGCAGTGTGAGGGAGACAGGAGCTGGTGTGGCAGGGAGCAAGGGGCTCCTCAGCCCCCAGGTCTCAGCACCTCCCTCACCAGTGCTGGAGCTGCGAAGTTACACTAAAGCTGAAAGGGGAGAATAATGTTCTGGACTGACCAAAGCTTCAGTGAAGACATACAGATACGATCCAGTCATTAATTCAAATCATAAAAGAAACAGAAACACTCATAACCTTGTAAGTGAAATACAGCAACTGACAGGTTTAAAGGCTGCAGCCACAAAGGTGTCCTCTGGGCTAGCGCCCACACATGGTGAAATACCAGGGCGCCATTGCGAGGGCAGAGCAGATTAGCTTTATAAATTGTGCAATAACATTTTAGCATAAGGAAAGGGAGACACCTTCACCCCCAGGCACAGGGCTTGGACTTACCAGGAAGCTCTCCCATGATACAGTTTCATCTCTAGATGTGAGAGCCTGCCAACTCTTGTTTGGCCTTGGGACAGGTAAAGAGTAAATGATAAGCTGCAGTCTGGGGCTGTCTTCCTGGCGGCACCTTTTCAAGTCACATCTACTCACATCAAGACAACCTTCACTTCTGAAGAGGTATAAAGGACATAACCGCCATATGCTAACAAGACCAAGAAATATCTTCTTTAGAACAGTTTGGTCTCATTTTGTGCACCTAGCATCTTGACTTGAATGAAGAAAGCAATAACCAGCAGATTTTTAGTCATAAGATCAGCAGGCTTGATGAGGAAGACCATGAAGATCAAACAGCAATAAACATCTGACGACTGAGGTAACACGAGCGCCTCAACTAAGAAATTCCAACATCCAAATGTAAACAGGAATCAAATGCAACACTTCAGCACATTTGAAAATCTCTGACCAAAGTGAAATAGGATTTTTTTTTTCCCCAAAAAGAATTAATTTCCTGCCCAGCATGAAACACATTAAATGAAACGTGACATTTGATACACATCGAGATTTCCCACCATTATGGCATAAGAAACCAGCAGAGGCTGAACCACTGTGAAGTTTCACAGGACTCGACATGGAAAGCAGAGGAAAGGCAATGTATGAACATTCAGCAAGGGCATATACTACAGCATTTGAAACATCCTGAAAAAAAATTTAAAATATTTACCATATTAAGCAGCCCAATGGCATTTATGTACTGCCTCTGCACTATAGCCCCTTAACAGCTATATTCTTATCTACACAGAACCCTTCATAATAATCTATGAAAAGTAATCACAACTGAAGTGCTGTTCAGACAAAGCACATTGACTGTGAGTAAGTGGAGAGACAACATTAGGGTAACTCACATCACCAGCAATTCCAGCCTGAGAAGCTCCTCCTTGCTGGACACTCCAAAGACAAGCAAAAAGACAGGATGCCTCCCAAAAAGCAAATTAATGAGCTCCCAGTAAAAGCCAAAGCAGAAACCAGTTCCACCTAGTTATCCAAGTAAAAAAAAAAAGCTGCTTAAATGTAAATAGTTAAAGAAAGTACTTTGCCAGAAATTAACTAAAATAGCTCAGGGACATCTGGAAATTTTCCTTGAGTGTCAGGCAATGTTGTCAACAGTTTTACAACTAAAGTACCTGTTTGTAATTTAAGGATGTCCAGTTGTTACTGGAAAATAAGGATTTGGCTAACGAATCATTAGAACAACTTCTACCTCTAACACTGCCGAAGAAGAAAGGCCATGAAAACAGAATGATAGACAGGCTCATGAAACAGCAGCCAGCTTAAGGGTTTTCAGCAGAGAGCAACTGCTACATGGTCAGACGAGATACTGAATACAAAATACCCAAACATGAGTCTGGGGAGAAAAATCAGAAATGAAAGGAACAAGATGTTAACTAAACTATCCTTGCACATAATGATGTTCAAACAGAACAAGCTCCTTAGTCACATTCTCTGCATTTCTTTAACATAATCTTCCATTTGAAAAGCAGGGATCAAATGGAGCAATTTCCATACTGCCTGTAGCAACTCACTAGGAAAGAGCAGGAAAGAGCTCACACGTAACAACCTTACTATTTAAAGACAGAGAAAGGAATAGGAGCTTTGGCAAAAGAGAGTACAAAAAGTTCCATACAGCTGGTCTTTCTTTTGGGACTAAATGGTGCTGTGAACATGACAAAAGTAGGGTAAGTCCATTTGACGGAAATCTAGACATGAGGAATATTCAAACTGTGCAAACTGGGTCTGTTGTGCTGGAGGTGGGAATGATGATCTCCCCCAGGGCAGGCTTGCTTCAGCATCAGTGGGAGGTCTCCAGTGCTGAGACATCTGAACTACTCAGAGCTCTGTACTTCTCCCAGCCTCAGGGCCCTTTTCCACAAATGTGCACAGTGGCTCATTTTGCCCTCTCACACATCCCTACATTCGAGCAGATTCCTAGGAAAGGCTCCATTCAGGTCAGCCCATAAGCATATAGTTACCAGAGAGTGGTATACTATACCAAACTCATCACTCATCATCCATTTATATATATTTTCCCTTCAGAAGCAGACCAAAGGAAACTAACAACTCCCTGAGCTAAAGGAGTATCAGGAAAGTATGAAAAAAGCCACTCATTACTCATATGTGAGGCAGACTACAAGGAAGCTAACAAGTAAAAAACCTTGCATTTCTACAACTGGCTTGCTCCCAGCTCACATCAGCTAAAATTAGCACCCTATTGAATTTACTACGCGCGTGTGCGTAGGTATGCTCTCAAATTAGCCAGTTTGTTAGCTCAGCATCCTCCCACCATAAAAATGAGCTTGTTCTGGCCTCAGATTTTATAAAGTTGCAAGAAATCCTTCTATTCATTAAAGCAGGACCAAGTTCAAAATGTTACTGTGTCTGAAAACACAGCCACTGATTTAACAATGTACTGTACAGTGGATTTGGAATAGACACTTTCCATTTACTATCAGGAAGATGCTTTTCCAACGATTGTTTTATAATGTTAATTTGTAAAATGTCCCTTTGAAAATTGTACTTGCAGGTTGGAATCTCTTTTGCTGAACTGTCACTCAAAAGATTTGCTATACTTGTCAGGAAAAGTCAAAATACTATTACTTTAATATCCCATTAAAGTTCTCATAATAGCTCCAAAGGATGAAATGTTCAATTTAAAACTGTAAATCTGTTTGTCTGCCTGTCAAAACAACACCAGCTCTTGCTATGTCTAGCACCAGCAGTGGATTTACTGAGCAGATTTCAGCTGCTAGTAGTCTAAACTAAATGTACTAACTGAAGAAAATTAAAATAGAAATAAGATACAGACATTGACTCACAATGCAGGAGGTTTTCAGGAGCCAGAAAACCTCCCTGGGTTAAGCCCATATTCTAACGTTGTCTCTCAGAGCACAGAACATGGAAACATCTCCATTTTTATCAGTTTGCCCCCACTGGCAAAGTGGGGACATTAAAATGTACTTAACCGTAGAACACAAGAGCAATGAAAAATGAGGTTAAATGATATCAGAGACTATTTCTGTTCCCACAGAAGTCAGGAGAGTTTTCTCACTGTCCTTTGCGGACACAAACCCCTGCATATAGAATGTGCCTGAAGACAGAAAGGACCTTTCAAGTTGTCACTGTTGTTATTAGCAGCACGCAATGTTCCTTCAATGTGAAAACATCAGAGATTTTAAGAACAGATGTGACTTTATGAAAATGTGAGATCTTGTAAGATATGAGCTATGGACATGAACAGTTCCTGCATTAAACCAATCACGGCTGTCTGAGCTGATGTAAATATTTTAGGGAGATTGTTCAGTATTGAATTAAAGCCTTATTGATTGACACACAGAGAACAATTACAATAAACTACCTCTCAGACAGATGTATTGATGTATTTAAATGTAGATACAAACACTTGATGAAATCAGATATCAGGAAAATGCACAAGTGAATTGCCTGAAATCTCATTGGTAAGTGGTAGTTTTGAACACTTGGAAAGTAAAAGGTAGGTCTGGTGTATGTCAACAAAAAATAAAAAATAAAAAAAAAAGGAAGCTAATCCTCTCACTAGCATTAAGTAACAAACATGACACTACTGTAACTTGCAATTTTTGAAGATTATATACTTCCATTTGCAGTGACTGTTTCTAGCCCATATGGTTGCTGAAGATAAGGATGAAAAGATGAAAAGAATCAAATGAAACTTTGGATCTTGGTTATGTACCTTGCCCAAAAAGTAAGGCAGTTTCCTACAAATACAAAATGGAAAGAAAATGTTTTGGATTAATGACAGTACATGGATACCACACAGCAGCAAAGAATCCAGAGAGCTCGTGCCCGTGAACCTATGGGAAAAATTCAGGGAAACATCTGTGGAGGATGGTGTCACACTAAGCTGGTAAATCAAAACATGTAAATTGTTTAGCATCACGTTTCCAGATTTTTGTTTGGTATCTCCACTTCTCATTCCACTTTCTATTTCCTTCAAGTGGAAGAATACAGTATTGACTGCAGCTGTCTGGCTGTGATTAACCCAGGTTGGATGAGGCTCTGAGCATGCTGGTCTAGCGAAAGGTGTTCCTGCCTGTGGCAGGGGGGCTGGGAGAGGCTGGAACAAGACGATCTCTAAGGATCCCTTCCAACCCAAACAGTTCTATGATCCTATAATGGCCTACGGAGCAAGGCACATCACCAGCATGCAGTGCTCCCACCTGCATTTTTGGAGAGGTATAGTGGCAGAAAGCAGGAATGGAAGTGCCTGTGAGGAGGGGAGAGAAGGGAAGGGACCTGGCTGCTCCTTTTGGGCCAGATGGTGGGCTGGTGAGAGTCTGTAAGATGGGACATGACAACATGAAAACAGCATCAATCTTTAGGGTAAGACACATGCAATGCTTTGTTTATCTAAGCAGAATGCTGGTATATTTATAATAATTTATTTCAAACTCCCTCTATAATTTTGTCAATAACATGCATTAATTTAACAAGAGGGATGATAAAGCAGGGAGAGTTAGGAAGAACTCTGAAGATACAAAACATGTCTACCATGAATCTGCAGCAGAACTTACATTTGTGAACTAAAGGCTTAGACTCACATCTATAAAGACAAACCTCCTCACTCAAATCTCAGTGCTGTTCAATTTACTAGAAAAATAATAATCCGGTTAAAAAAACAGCAGATGGGCACACAAGGTAAAGGGCATTTAATTTTGGTTGCCTCTCCTCCATGCCAACACACTGCTTTGAAGGGACTGCAAGTGTGGGAGGGGAACATATGTGCATGTGGATTGTGCATCTCAGAGAGCATTTGCTGGTGGAATGCAATCCCTCCTTTCTTTTCTCTTTCTATGCATGATAGCTCAAAGGTCCATTCACTCCATGGGGGGTTCCATGCACCTAGACCAGGAGTGAAGGAAGCAAATGGAGAGTCATGTTCTGCATGCAGTGACTACAGAGCCACTTCTCCAAATACTGCTTCAGCCTTTAGGCTTCAGAGATAGGTCAGTACCCTCTGAAAGTGCTGATGGAGGCTTCAGGCAGATCCATGACAGAGGCTGGAAAAAAAGGTGTACTTCAACAGCACCCTAGAAGTTGCTTGGACCTTGCTGGAGTCTAAACCAGGGCTTTGAATGGTTCTGTCGAGGTGGTTTCTCAGTGAGCACTGACAGAAGCTGCTGCCATTTGAACAATCACTGATCAAGTCAAGCAAAACTCTCAAACCTGCCAACAATGTTTCTGTATCTCAAGATAAAAGTGAAGAGGCTCTACTAATACCAAAGCATAAAACTCAGGAAAGAGAGCTGATCTGGGTGAAATTCTGATACTAAATTAGGGACAAACCTGGGGTACCTCTGGAAGGGAATGCTATTATCAAGGCAGATCTGCCACACTGGCCTCTAGAATAAGTGAGAGCAACTTAGAAATTCATCTTCACAGACTAAAAAGTAAACAGCTATGCTGAGGATCTGAAACTGGTGTACTGAAGAACAAACAGCTTAGTATTCAAGTTCTTGCATCTCCATCCAAAGGCAAGAAACTGAAAAAGCTCTTTAAGGAATGTGGAAAGGATAGAGCGAGAAAGTACAGCAACTGGACTGACAGGCAAATGACAGACTCAAATAGGTGCTAAATAAACCTTAGCATAGACCCTTTAACTCAAGTGGGTACTCCAAAATTAGTACTCACTATCAGAACTGGCAAACTGCAGGGCACCAACATAATGCACTGATCCGAAACTTAAATAATAGCTTATTCCTTTCTCCTATTTATGGCATTGCCTTTTTGGGGGGTGAGACTAGGCGTGCTGCAACAAAAAGAGCCACCAGAACATGGATCCTCCTGGTTCATACTATGAAGCACAGACCTTGAAGGAAAAGCAATGTTTCTGGTCTCATCTGAATCAAGGCCATTTGACTATCCATAATTTGTGGACTATCACTTCAAAAAATAAAAAAGCAAGTTGCAACTTTATACTAAATAACTAAAGTGCAAACTTGAAAAACTATGTCTGCCCATTTACTGTCTCATCTGTGCTTGATTCCTATTCCAATTTGCAGTTAATTGGATTACTACAGCTAATGGCAAAATGAGGCATTAAATACATATATTTCTGTAGTCAATTAAATTCAACTTAAGTCTCACACATGTATAAAGTTATGACTGATCAGTGCACAATGCTACTCAGCAGAAACTCAGGGTGATTAAAACTTATGAAAAACTCCTACCCACAAATACATTGTGCCACTGACAGCTTCTCTGACAGAGCAGTAGTTAACTTATGATAAATTCCACAAAATTACATTTCTTAATCATTTCAGATACGAAATAAACAAATCTAAAGTGATCTAGATGAACTGAAAACCAAAATAAATTAACCAAGAGGAAAAATATACAATCATACTTCACATGAATCTATATACACTGGATTGTGATTTAAAATAACTTATGTGAATATGTGCATATTTTTGTTTACTTGTTTAGCTCAAAACATGTATTTTCTTTTTTTCAGTAGCCTTCAGAGTCTAAAGCTTCAAATAAGTATTTTTGTTTACTTCATATTACCAAGAATGTGATCTATTCAGGCATTTAAGAAACTAAAAAAAACCCACAGTGGCAGAGGACAGTTTTAATTTGAAAAGACTAACTTTATTATCTCAGTTATTTCTAGATTAGTTTTCAATGTAAAAATTTATTTTTCAATTTCCAACCATAAGAATTTAGGCTAGAAGCCAAAAACTAAGTCAGATCTGTCTGATTATGAGATGCTGAAAGCTGAGTGCTACCACCACATAAACCTTTGTAACCCCAACCCTTTTAGAGTACATCGCTAAGTTTACACTAGAGAATTTATCTTCCCTTATGCAAAGATGTTACTGGGCCACACATGAGAACAAATGCCTGAAAGCAGAGGTTAGCTTGGTCTTTAGCTTGAACATGTCCATCACAAAAAATCATCTTGAGAAATACTACTTTTGCAAGACCAACAACAACAAGAGCAAACATCTATACCATATGTGCCAAGTTTTTCACATTTGGATGACAATACCACCAAGTTTATGATACACTAAACAGAAATATCTAAGATATATTCAATAGAAGGTCTAGTTTGTTAAAAAGTATCTACAAATATTGAAGGACTGCTATCTAGCCACTTACGTTTTTTCTCTTCCACTTTTTACAAATACATAGAGCAACATCACAGTCCTGGTGCTCATATCAGACAGTTTGTATTAAACATCTTGAAATATGAAACCAGCTATGAGTTTGAAGAGAAAAAAGCTGAGCAAAATACGGACAAAACTTATAAAATCATGAAAGCAGTGGATAAGATGAATGTAGAACTGCTATTTAATGATTCACAGTGCTTGAGCCAGGGCATACCTGTTGAAAATAGAAGAAAAATTGGAAATCGAGGAGAGAAGAGAAAATCATGTATTTTTAATGTCATTGCTAGTGAATTACTGCAGTTTGCTACCAGAAAATGCTGGGTGCAAACAGCATTTAATCAACTGTATTCATCAACAGCAGCTCCATAAATGTCTAAATAATAAAAGGATGAGGCAGACATGCCTAAATCCAGTGTGTGTGGACTTCATAAGGGGGATAGGCTAAAGGAAGTGGTCAGGCTTACATGCTGTCCTTAAACAGTATGGCCATTAGAGGCCAGATGCTGGGTCAGATACACCCTACTGAGATCTACTTGGGTATGTCTTTTGCTCTCTAATCATCAAAAGTTTGGAAGTTCATTGTTTTGAAAGGTAATAAACCTTCCAGGACAGAGCATAAACAATTCACAACACTCGTCACAGATGTGTCACAGGTCAGATGGGCAGCTTCCTACTACTGAAAGGTGAATACCTACCCAGAAAATGCCAAAGCACTGACATGGGATACTAGAAAATATCTCATCTGCCAAATCCAGCAGCCCAAGAGAAGTGAAGCTGCTGCTGCTCCATGCCTCCAGGTCCAACCGGCAGCAAAGCTGAAAATGGTTTCCCAAGCGGGACATATACACAGATAAAACACATACATACAATATGGCCAGACATACAGACACTGGACAGATACTCTGAGCACTCCTACCTCATCCTGTTCCTTGATCTGGCTAAGCTGGACAAAGGTCCAGTAACAGAAATGTATCAAGGTGGATCTCACCAGCAGCTTGATTCTGAAACTCAGTCTGCCCAGTAGCCACCCCTGGATCCCAGTCTCCCCAGTTGCTGTACCTGGATGTATCAGCCCTCAAAGTTGCAGCCCCACTCCATTTGCTGGTACAGAGCATTACACGTGCAGCCAGAGCTGTTCGGGACTCCCCTGTTCCCTATAGCCCACTTCCTGTGTGTCCTGTTACTGAAGAGACAGGACAGACTGTGCTTATCAGGAGCAGAATGTGTCCAGAGAAGTGTCCTGGCCAGACAAGTGTCCTGGCCAGCCCCTGCCAGCATGCAAACCAACCCTTTTATTCAGTTACCACTCTATTTCCCAGATTTGTTCCTTCCTGTATCACCTATATGACTCGCTCTCTCCACCCTTCTCTCATCTCCCAGACATTCGATGTAGTATGACTCATGCGATCCCCAAAAGCTTTTCCCCTGCCTCCCCCAATGTGTCCCACACCCCCAGCAAGCAACACTGTTTGTCCAAAAAGTGAACTGCAGAGCTGTTCCCTGACTGCACATGGTGATGGTTTCACTCCTGGACATGGGCTGGGGCTCTGCAGGCACAGGCCTGAGAGGAAACTGGACAGGCTCACTTTCTTTGAGTCCTGAACATGGGTTTTTTCCTGCGCTTGCACTCCTCTATCTTGCGGAGATGACCTCTCATAGCTTTCCCATGATAGGCACAGTATTAACCTGGCAAAGTTCTGTTTTGGCTCCTCACTCTGTGTCTGGGCATCTCCATGGGTGTGCAGATGAGATTTATCATACAACCAAACATGTACCACCGCAGTCAGCCAGCCCTGACATGCAGTAACTTTCCACCAGCTTTCTAAGCTCTAACACACAGATTAAATCTGCCACAGGTCACCTGTTTCTTAAAATAAGTTGTGATGATCAGTCCCCCTTCCTCAGCATCTGCTGGAAATCATCACATATTGCTCACCATAAACCAAATATGGTTATTAATGATTAGGTAAATCATATAATGAACCAAAGGTTAGCACGGGCTGTAGTGAGTAGTGTGCACATCGCTGATGCTACAGCTCCAGCGATCTCATCAAGGTCAAGGCAGCTTTTCAACTCAAGTGGTTAAAACAAAGCCTTTGTGTCTCAACAGAACTGGGACATTACAGACACAGCCCCTGATCTGCAGACAGACATGCCTGGGGCCTCATCCAGTGCCCAGCCCATCCGACTTTTTTTACTGGCACAAGGAGGTTTTGGATCAGCCTCCAGGATCACAGTATTTCATTTTTTTTCTATTTTATTTTTTTGGGGTTGTTTTTACCTCTCTGTTGGTCTTCTGTTCCATTAAGTTGTTTTTGTGCTTCTTCAATTTTGTCTGCAAAAAAGAGAAGTCATTATTAAAACATATATATATATATATAAAGGGCAAGATTTTAGTAAGTCATTTACTGAAATCCATCTTGAAATATCTGTTTATATTTAGGAGTGATATCATTCATGTGTAAATATGTGGTACATTATGAGTAACACAAGCATATAAAATTTTATCATGTTTTACCAGGGAGGCTATTGACATGTTAAATTACACGGAACCACAGAAAGAAAAGCACTGGCACCATATCTGCAGTCAACAGCTAATCCCACTGTAGCTTCCTTCCATCTATAATAATGTGTGCAGTCAGGGGACTCTTTGGAATAGGTATTATGGGGCATTACAGAGTATTTTAATACATTTTTGAAAAATGCTGTTAGAACAAGTCAATGCGGCATTAAACATAGGGAGACAAACAGTAAACAGGATTTGCTAAGTGAAGTAATGGAGCCAATACTGTCACACAGGAGCAGCAGGTGGCAAGTGGTAGCCCCCACGTGACTCCTCTGTGAAACTTCCAGAAATTCCCCCATGTACACAGCAGGAGCAAAAGGAGGCCCTGAGTCTTTACTCCCAGCCTGTCTTTGCAGCTCACCTGCTGCCCGTCAGACACACTGCTGTTGGAATGAGAACTGGGCTTCCTCTGCTGTTGCACAGAAGGCCCTCTGGGAAAGGGGGACCTCGTTCTGCACATATGCATGCTTGCATGTGCAGAGCAAGAAGGAAGAAAAGGTGCAACTGGAGTGAATAAAAATTTGACACCGATATTTTGTTTGGTAACAAACAGTCCTGAGTGGATTCAGGATAAAAAGTTGTGTTGGTAAGAAGCAGCAGCACTGGGAGAGGCTGAGTTCTCTCTCTTTATGTTCTGAGCATCAAACTGTGGTCTGACTGACCAAGATCTGAACTTGGAACATGGTTTTCAGATATAACTGATCCTTTTCAAAAATACCTGTGAAAACCTTTTTTTTTTTTATTATTTTTTTTCTTTTCCCCTCGTGGGGTCAGTTTTTATTGAAGTAATTGAAAGAACAGAATGTAACTGGATTAATCCTAAACCTCTTGGACTCTATTGGCACAACTCAAGAAATACCAGACTTCATGGCTGCCATACACAGAAGGAGGAGCTCTGCAAAATCCTCACCTCTTTCTTCACAAGCATGGAGGCTTTACTCAGTTTGACTTTTACTCACCCTTGCTATACTACAAAAGGTTTCAAAAAATGGTCCTTTCTTCAACACAGTTCTAAGTAAGTGGGTTTAAATGACTATTATTTATCAGCTGAACCACTCAAACATGTTGGAACCATTTGTTCACAGTTAAAGTCTGATATTGTTTCTTGATTATTTCCCAGTAGAACCAAATAATTATAACTGAATCAAACCCTTCTTGCAGCTTTTAAGATTGAGTTTTGTCAAGCCCACTCCAGTTCTGCATTTCTGTTTTTTAGAACAAGTACCAGGTTTCCTTTCTCATTAAAGCTTAGTAACCTCTCTGCTGTACATTGTCCCAGAGAATGAACCAGAACATCTCACAAGGGCGCTAACCGAGCAGACACCCAGAGCTTCTCATGAGAAAGACTACCACTGCAATTTTGAAAGCCAAACCTCTTCCTGCTTCCTCTGAGGTTACTGAGACATACATACATACACATTTAAAGGAAAATTTTATCACATTTTCTTTTGTACTGACTTACCGGCTGCTGAACACAAACACAACTTAAAAAGAACACAATCCTTCACCATATCTTTACCAAGCCAGTTATGCAGGCTTACTTGAAACACTGAAGACTTGATATTTAACACCTTCCTGGATTATAGCTACAGCTGAAATACTAAATGTGTTAATATTTTTGTATAGAAAGGGCTGTAAATAACAATTGCTAACAAAAAAAAGAGGAAATGTAAACAAAGCACCTTTTATATATATGTGCCCCTAATACTATCAGAGGAAAACGTACCTAGCAATCTTACACTGTTTTTCCACAGATTGTTGCTTTACAGAAAGCTGACAGAATAGCAATTTACAAAGTTGCAGGACATCTTAAAAATACATGAACACAGAGGGGGAAAAATATTCAACAAATTATCCATGTAAATGGAGCTGTAAGTTTTACCAAAAGGCAACAAGGAATCAAAACCATAGTTTGGCTCTAAAACTCACTTCCTTTATGTTTAGAGATATATTTAATGCACAATACACAGTATTTCTGCCTTCAGAGTAAAAGTTTTGTCAACAAAACTTACACCTAAGTACGCAGACAACTGTAGCTTCATTATTAAAATAATTTTCTGCATATTTCATATAAATGCTACAAGAAATAGAAGCATTTAAATTCACAATCATCCCATTTTTTAGAGAAGAATTACTTAAATATTTTTGAATCATGCTACATGAGATTGCCAGGAAGATTAAAGCCTTTGATCTCCTTAACTGAATTCTCTCTCTCATTGGAAAAAAAAAATCAGTTCCTATCAGTAATTCCCAACCACTTCATTGTCAGACTGTAATCCCAAACAAAGAACCACAGATAACAGAAATAATAGCTAGGTAAACAAGTGCTTGGTACACATCCAGAACGTCTCCTACACTTCCTGCATCTCCTGATATGTTTTCCCCAAGGACTTGTATTTGCTGTGTATATTTCTTCATACCTGTGGAGGTATCTCTGTGCAGAACAGTTTTGAACATTGTGAACACTGAAAAACCTCGGTGTTGGCGCTGGAAACCAAAAGCAGTGATCTGGACTGTAAATGAGGTGTGGGTATTAACATCAGTCTGGGGCTAAAGGTTTTTTAGGACCTACAGCCTCCTGATGGCCAGCATCACACGCTACCTCCCCTGGCTATTACACCAAGGCACGTCTAAACCATGGTGTGAAATCTGCAGCAGCTGCTTCCCAGCCTGCTGCATTTTACAACTGCAGATCCTATACAGGCAACTGCCTGACAAACCGCTGTGTTTCAGGCTGGAGGGAAGAGCTGGGTTATCCCTAAGGGCCATGGAGCAGGTGGCAAGAGCAGGCTGAGAGCCAAGTACCCCAGCAACACCAAAAGGCAGCCTCCCCAGGTCTTCTGCCAACTCGCACGTACGCCAGCAATAACTCGCTAACTACATCAAATTTATATTATCCAGTCATCTCCTTCTCTTGTGTGCCGTTAAATTAGCTGTTTGTCAAACATCTCAAGGAAAATTATTTCAGACAACATACCACATTCTTTCATAATTATATTATAGGTGCTCTAACGGTACACACCTTTGAAAAGGCTTTATAAGCAAAAATACACCACACAAAAATCATCTGCAAAGCTCAGGAGGAACTGAAAACCGAGAAGTCCTCTATTAATTGCAAATAATCTCATCCAACCCAATAATTGCTTGGTTTAATATTATTTCAGAATTAAACCTGTGATACTCTCTAACCCGAACATTTTACAATGGAAACATTTCCGTTTTACAACGGAAACATACTATCTACTTCTACTGGATAAGAAAAAGCAATTTAACCAATGGAAATTTCTAATACACGGTAGGTATGGCACCCTCTTCATTTCCCCTTAGTGCCAGAACAGTATGTATCTTGACTACTTTACTCTAAGACCTATCCTAATGGCCCCAACCTTCAGCAGACATCCTCCTGGAGTAGCACACATCTAGAAGCAAATGACAGTGACAGACATACTCTCACTGAAGATGGGACACTTCTCACCAAGCTCTTACTAGAGGGGGAAAAAGTGGAGTTGCAATGAAAGAGGAAATCATCATATGCATTGCTGTAGAGAATGGAGATTCCATGTGACAGCAGTGTAACAAGCCGCAGAACCAGCTCTTGGTTATCCCAGGCAGGCGCATGCCACAAAAATCCAAATCACATGTAGCATCAACTAACAGTTTTATTCATATATTATATATATAAAAATATGTATACACACATACCTGCATGTGTGCAAAAGAAAATGAAACAATATGTGCGCAATGGCATTTCTTACTCCAGCATGAAACCTTTTCATATTATTCTCCAGCACAGCTCTCCCAGCAGGTATCTGCTATGTGGAAATATCATCAAATTCCTTGAGGTTTTAAATATATAATGTAACTGTGCTTTTTAGGAATGCAAGGAAGGAGACTGGCATGCAGTAAAATATGCTTCTTGTTTTACACACCTCCTGCTGTGATAGATCATTACAAGGGTACCACCAGTCTGAGTTAGATATGGTGGTGCTGTGGTGGGGTTTTAAATGAAAAAATAAACCAGATTTTTCAACAGCTTTACAGTCTCTATTTTTGGTCTTCACTGAAAGATATAACCTCACAGATTTTAATTAATTCACAAACAAAATGTAATATATAGAGGGTTTTTTTAAGATATCATTACATTAATGGATAAAACCTTGAATATGTCTAGTATTCCATGTATTAGAAACGCATCATGAATTTTCAGAAATATTTTAAAGACCTTACTTACATGGTGAGTTAAGGAAAATAAAGGTTTAGGAATTTCAGCAAGGAAAGCAGAAATACTCAAAAGTGTGAGGTTTGCAAAATATAAAACCAGGAGCTTCTGACAGCAATTTAAGCTGGAGCAAAATGTATTTTCTAGTTGGGTGGTTTTTTTGGTTTTTTTTTTGCTCACAAGTGTCCCCAGACACGCATAATGAGATGACTTTGTCGTGTTGAACAAGTCACCCCACCCCATACAGTGACAACACACAGAGGAACAAAGACGCACTCACTGAGGAGGATCTACATTTAAGCCTCCAGGACTCCAGGAAAGCTTACAGGGGAGTGGTGGGTGCAGAAAGTTCATTAAGGGTTTGCAAAATGCCCAAACGAGTATTTTTCATTGCACATATTCACATATGCCTGTAACACTGTAAATGGGGGAATTTTTTGGCTTCTTAAGATGTGCAATTGCTGCTCTAAAACAATAAAAAGTGGTGGTTTTTTTTTAATCACACATACTCTGTTTATGGGCAAGTGGAAAATTAGCAGATTTAGACCATTCTGGATACTGAGAACAGGCTATGCCATCAAAACTTTTAAGCTCATACCCTGCCTGAGAGGCTAGTGTTATATGTTCAAATATTTAACCAAAACAGCTAGAAGGAAAATGTCAGCATATTTTTTCCCTTCAGTTAAAGACAAGAACAATTCTCAGGCCATAGGCCTGAGTCATCCTAAAAATACCTCCTGCAAAACATCTTCAGATGGCAGCAGATTTTCTTCTTGCTTTCTCATAAATCGCACTCTCTCTTACCATACTGCATCAGAAGACATTCAAAAAGTAATTGAGAAAATCACTTTGCATTGGTTTTTAGATGGACACAAAGAAAGATGTCACTTTAATTATTTTTTCTTGCATTGATCACGTAGATCAAGGGCAGAAAAGAAAATCAAAGTGACAAAATATTCTTCAGCTGCAGTGCATTAATGCAATCAGTCTGTATGTGCTGGGCAGTATTACTGAAAACAACTGTCAGCGGGTTTTTATTTGGGGGCAGAGGGCTGTGCACAGCTTAAGAAAAACACTGATGAAAGTTCAAAACGCTGCATTTTTCACCACTACTTAAATTCGGAGAGCAAGTGAAAAGAGGCTGAGTTCCTGCACCAAAATCTCCATCTTCAGACTATTGAAACCTGCCAGGCTAATGTGCCAGTAACAAAGTGTTTCACATTTCACTGGATGAGAAGTGCGTCTGAAAGCATTTACTATTAAATAAATTAAACAAACAAATAAAAAAAACACCCTGAGCCCCAGAGGGGTGGTGCAGAGCAGCACATCTTATGAATCATAGAATGGTTTGGGTTGGCAACAGCCCTTAGAGATCATTTGGTTCCAGCCCCCACTGCCATGTGCAAGGATACTTTCGACTAGACCACGTTGTTCAGAGCCCCATCCAGCGTTGTCTTGAACATCTCCAGGGCTCAGATTTGACAGGAAGCCCAGCCCCACATCCCATCTGAGCCATTTCACACCTCCTCCACACGGGAGGCCCATGCTGCAAGCACCAGTGCCCATGCAGTGCAGGCAGGGCAGGAAGGGCAGCCACATGAAGCCAATGAACGACGCAAAGATGATGCAAGCTTGGAGCATTTCCCGGATGGCAGGTTCCCTTGGCACAGGAGGCAGTGTTTAATCCCAAGACACCCTGCCTGCAGCTGTGGGTACCCACCTGGGACTGGAGAGCATGCAGAAGCGCCCACGCTCCACTGCAAGGGGGCTGTGATGCTTGTCTTTCCCTTTTGCTAGGAGGAGGAAAGGCTCTTTACAACCTGCTAAAACAAGAACGCTGTAGTCCTAATGTGTTTTGAACTGAGATGAATCCCAAGACTTCCTTTAACCAGACAATTAAGGAAAAGTTTAAAAAAAAAAAAAAACGAACAAAAACCAACCCAAAACCCCAGTCTTGTCTGTACAAGGAGCCCATTAGGTTAATTGGGAGGAGGTGCAGCTGGTGGGATGCTGCCTCTTGGTGTTCCTTGGGGAGCACAGAGGCTCGGCAGGCCCCTGCTTGTCCCCACACCGCAGGAGAGCCACTCAAACCGAAACCCAATCAGCCGAGCCAGGGTACTGACTGCACCCCGGCCATGGCAACGCTGTCCCTCGGTGAAGGAGAGGACCCTGCACCCAGGAGGGAAAGGGGTGGCAGGCACAGGCAGCTGAGGACGCCTTTGATGGCCCCAAGCTTCCAGCACTGCCCTCCTGCCACAAAACGAACACCTTCAAAGCTGGCAGACAGCAGCAAGAAGGCTTTTCCCAAAACCCACTGGACTAGGCACTCTTCTCTTTTAATCTACTTTTTAAATCTACTCTTTTAAATCTACTTTTAATTAGAAACCACTCTTCTGTCCCCATACATTTCCTTTTTCCAGTTTAATGAGGAACACTCAAGATTAAAAGGAAGAGATCAGATGAGGAAAGTCAGTCTCTTCATCTTTGTAATTTCATACTGTGGGAACTTGACATTTTTTGGTGTATGGTTTGTTTTGTGGTTTCTCTTTTCCAGTTGGGGCTTAGAGAATCACAGCACCACGGATTAGTGAGTTGCCAAATGCTGAGCCTGATAACTGATAGCACGGATATCCCCAGCCTATCAAAAATGCAAGGTAAAACAGATTAAATGTCAAGTTTGTCAGACACTACTGGCTTTGAAGACTGCTTGTACAGCTGTAAAAGAGGGGGAAAAAAAGACCTCTTAAAAATTATGCAAATTCAAAACTCTTAACAACTAGTAAGGTGATGCAGCAGTAGTCATCATATTAAGAACTGTCAACTACTTTTTTAAACATCTAAAATGAGATTTTAAACAACTTAAAATGTTCTACCAGTCAGTATAACCTTGACTAATGACCTGTTTGATCAGTTTTTCAGAAAAATTTGATGCATTTTCATTTTATTGTCAATTTTGAATACTCATCATACTCCCTGCCATATATAATTATTTGCATTTAAAAATGAAGAACCCATGACAGCTACTTTATATAACCCTGTTGAAAACAGAAGATGAAAATCCTCCTTTTATTATTCTTCATTTTAAGAAAAAAAGTGGCTTGTATATTTGAAAATACAATCTATAATCTCCAGTTTGAATTTGCATCAGCAATGATCTGCTATCTTGTATATACAATAAAACAGTCAATGCAAAGGCTGGATATAAATTAAATATATAATGGCTTTATCCTTGCCATCACATATATCACTCAAATATGGTAAGGGCTCCTGACAAGGCTGACAAGGTGTATGTGCATGAATTATATGTGCACTTTACATATGAACCCAAACTCTGTCCCTGTGTCATTTATTTGTGATTGGGGCGCTTTCAATCTTGTGTTTGTTTGTTTGCATGATTTGAATTTTTATTATGAGGCTTTTAAACTCATTAAAAACTGAGCACACGAGGGGCTGGGGAGGAAGAGGATTTTTGGATGACTGTCGCCTTACAGAAGGATATAACAAACATCGAGGCACCTGTGGGGAGAGGCACAGTAGCCGCCACGCATAAAATTTTAGAAGTGTAGATGAAGTATCATCAGAAATACCTCCTGCCTGGCACTTTCTCACCCAGTGCCAAGCCAACAGCAAGGGTGCCACTTGCCATGGCTGGTTCCTTTTCCACCTGCCCCACAAAGCCAGGTGATCCTGCATTCTGTGTTCGCTTCTGAGAGCACAGGCTGAGTCGCCAGAGATAATTCCTTTACATATTGTCTCCCTCCGGTATCGAATTACAAACACAAGTACTGATTGCATTGCATTTGCATAGCTCCTAATTAGTCATCTAGCACAATAATTACCCCATCGCTGTGCTGATCCTACGGCATTGTTCTGCCCCACTGCCAAATTTCAGCTGCCTACCTAGGACAGGGTGATTATTATCACTAAAATCTGCATAATAATTACTTAACAGCCTCTAGGGTATTCACTGTTCAGAGGCTCAGTTTTGGCTTTCTGGGTGTTTTTAATGTACCTAACCCAGTATCAGTTTTAGAAAATAAAACATTAAAGCCATGAGTTGCTCTAGTCCACCACCTCCTCCAACTGCTGCTATGAGCACTTTCATAACTTCTGCACTGTGAGACAGGTTCCTTCCCCCAGCAGATTTACTGGCCTATGATCAGTTTGTCCCCAGACTAGAAAAAGGCATGGTTTTCATTGTTTGGTTTTTTTGTGTTTTTTTTTTTTTTTTATAAAGTCTGACAGAGAAATTAAATAAATGCCAGTGAAATAACTGAAACCGTTTAAAAAAAAAAAAGGCAATAAACCAACAGCTTTTCCACTCACTGGAAACATGCTGAAATAATAATATGTGGAGCCCAAAAGATTTTGTTAAATTTTGTATTTTCTCAAATACAGTCCTAAACCAAAGCAACAAACAGTGGAGCCAGCCACTCCCCAGTCAAAGAGGGGAAAAAGTTTCCATGCATCTTTCTGGTACTCTGAAAGCACTTGTTCTCAGCTGCAAGGCTGGTAAGGAGAGCTTGCCCAACACAGGCACAAAACTGGTTGAACAGGTAGAACAACACCAAGAGGTGGTGTCTCATCACCTGAGACAACAGTGCAGAGGCTTTCTGCGAGTTCTCCGAGGGGTCAAACTTCTCTGTAATTTCTTCTTCTATTTCTGGACTTCCTCAAATATTATCGAGTTTACAAGGCAGACATCAGGTAAGTAGATACACTCAGCACTAGGAACCTACAGCATCAACAACCTTGTTTAAGCACAGATTAATTTTCTTAGGCTTAGCAAACACCCTAAAAATTATCTCTTTGCTGAGATTTTAAAGCATCTATTGAAATGGTTTAAACTATTAGATCTTTAATAGGACTTTGGATACTGAAGTTCTTGTAATTACCTGATACTAAGATGGACAATAAATAGTACTGCTGGCTAAGGAAAAAGGAAATTTTTGCTGCCTAACAAAATCCCAAAACAAATCAGAAGCCCAAAAGTACAGCCCAACATCTTGTCTCCAACAGCAGCTGATAGGAGAAGCTGAGGGAAAAGCAGAGGAATAAGTCCCAGATTCTGAAACCATGCAGCTCTGAAATGAGCCCCAGAAGCTGCTCCTGAACTTCATGGGTCCCAAGGAGTATTCCTGCATTAGTTTCTCCAGGTGTTGTTTGAATCCATGGGTGCTTTTCATACTGAATCCATGTAAGCTTTTCACATCTTTCTTCAAATTGCAGGGCCTCATCTACTCAATTCATTCCTTACACAAAAGCTGTTCAATAGACTAATGTCCTCAGCAGCTTTTCCAGGGCTTTTTAAATCCTCTTTGGAGGTGGAAGTGAAGAAGGGAAATACAATAAGGAGAAAGACATCAGAATCAATCCCACTGTTAGAGATGACGGCGCACCACAGATGCTACCATGACAGATGTGTTTTTCTGTACTACTGCCATAAATATTCCTAATGCTTTATTTGTTCTTTGACAGCTTGTGAGTATACAGTTGACTTTTCCACACAAATACATGACCCCCAGATCTCATGCCCAAGTGTTAACAAGCAACTAAATTTAAATGAAAAGTTTAAATAATTTTCCTGTGGACATCACTTCACATTTATTTGCACTGAATTTGTCATTTTTTCAGTATGGTTGCACAGCAACCTAATGTAATTTTGAAATCCTTTGCATTTTCATTTGCATCTTCATCTTCACCTCCCTTGATAACTTCTATCAAATCAGCAACACTGGTACTTCACTATTCCTGCTCTCTTCCTGGATCACTCAAGCAAACGGGAATCAACAGTGGCACATTTCTATTAACTGTAAAACAGCAGGCAATGTTTGTCTGCTCAGGAGCAGGTATTGACTGCAAAATGTGTAAATATCAGCCTCTCAATAAATTTACACACAAGGGATTTTTCTGCTGGGGTATGTTGGGGGAGTTCACTTGACACTGTGTTTTCTTTAAAACCTTGTCCTTATTTCCGACCTGTCTTTGAAATCCAGCCTGCCCAAATACCATTGTCCCTTCATCATGTAGAGCCCAAAGTGCCTCTGGGTCACCACCTCCAGGTATCCTGCTCCCTCCTTCCTCACCAGCTCCTGCCTGTGCTGGAACATCTTCATATCATACCGCTATAACTGGACCGATTCTAACACACAGCTTGGGGCTTCTTCCACACTGAAGGGCAGCTTCCTTTTTATGCTATTTGGTAAATCCCCTTCCAACAGGGCTGCAAAATCACACCTTCAAATTCAAAATCACTCTCTAGCATGACTAAACATTAAATGCAAAGTCAAAGCTTTTCATTAACTTAACTAAGGTATCTCATTTTTCACTTACTTGTTTTTCCAAGAACTTAGTGAGTCTTAACATTACATGTGTAGGAATACATTCCAACATATTAACCATTATAATGGCATCAGTGAGCCTTAGTGCTAAAACCCCAAAAATCCACAATTCACTTGTTATATTAAACCTTGCTCTATGGACTTTGTAAGCTTATTTTTCTACAGTAATTTTCTGGGTTTGCCCTGACTTTTTTACATGCCAAATAAAATGTTACTAACTGCAGCTTTAAAGCAAAAAAACAACAGAAGAAACTGGATTGATAAAACGAAAAACACCTTTGAAAAACCAGTCAATACAAGCTGATGTAGAGCTAGGTACACCTGAAGCACAAAACTTTAGCAAAGGCACAAAGATACGGTATTTTTCTTGTTAATAGTGTGCTGCAGCCACGAACAGGGGCTTAGCCACTTTAAGAGGCTTACAGACCAAACAGCCCTAGGGAGTTCATGTTCTTTTCTCTGGGCAAATTATAAACTGGTGGTGATAAATACACTTATTAAGCCAATACCTCACTTCAGTGACTTATTTTACTGTTCTCCTCTACGTGCTCCTATCCTCCTTTAAGCCTTGAGTCAAAAACTAGGTCTAGAGTATCCCAGTGAGCACTTGAGTGTTTTCCAACCAATGTGCCATTCCTGCCAAAGATGGTGAGAGTGAGGATAAACCATCTCTGCAGAAACTGATCATGCCCTACCCAGGTTTAGGCAGACCCTAAGCAGAGCAAGTTAGTTGTGCAATGATTACTCTACATCATCCAAATTTTCCCAGACACTCCCCAAGGAATGACTTGGGGAAGGAGGGGGCCAATCAGCAGGCATTCAGTGAGGAAATCAGGCACGCCAGGGGGATGTTCGGTACCAAAAGGATGGTTCACATTATTATGAAGGGATAATTTCTGGTAGCAACCACACAGCAGCCTGCTGAGGCTGTTTAGCTTTAAGCACCTACCTGATTACCCTACAAACCACACGAGCCATTTTCAAGCTCCCCTCTGCTTCTCTTCTCCCAAGAAGATTTCTGCTTGGAGCACGGTTGTGCTGGTCCCAAAGCACTTGTTAAAACCTGTCTTCAGCACAGCCAGCTCTCATCTCTCTCCTCCTCCATGCCTGCTCTAGCTGGTCTTGGGAGCCAAGAGGGGAGGCTGGCCCCAGGGCCACCACTGCTGTGGCCTTCCTGCTCCTGGTCCCACCCGCAGGCACCCTGCCCACCCTCGCTCACCTGTATGGACAGCACTGACCTTGTCCCTGACCACTGCAAAAAGTCAAAATTGCTCAGATCATACAAATCCGGTAAAAGGGTGCAGAGACAAAGAATTGAATTTATACAGAAAGGGAACAGAATGGTGAAATCTTTAGTCAGTCCTCCAAAGCAGAGTCCTAGTCAAATTTTTCTTCCTTTCTCTCTAGTCAAGGAGGACTGGGAATTTTAAAAATATTTGCCCTAGACGGTAATCAGCATCAAATCTGAAGAAAAAACCCTGAAATGCTGTTTCTCTCCCCCTCCAAGAAAGAGAATAAATTTTCTCTCAAGAAATAAAAGAAAGGAAGCTGAAGTATCATACTGGCATTCCTTTTTTTATTATCTCCATGATACCCTTGGATAACAAATCAGCTCTTGAAAAAAAAATATCCTGGAATATTGACACTGCAAATTTAGCTCATTGACTTTTATGTAAAAAAAGCCTAGTTATTACAAGAAGCAGAGACAGTTTTGTTCAGTAAATAAAGAATAGAAAACAAATTATGTCAGCATGCAGATAGTTAAGTATATTATTAATATGCTATGAAGTGTTTTGAAAGATGAAGAAAAAATTGTATAGATTGATTCACATTCATTTGATCCAACAAAAAGTACGGTTCCTATTGCTGTGGAATAACAAATTACTATGAATTCTTTTAAAAAGAAACCCGACAAGTAAAACCTAACATTTAAACCAATCCAAAATGCAGCCCTATTCCCTTCTTTTTCTAGGCTCAATGGTGAAATTTTCTTTCTGTACTTGCAATCTTAGGAAGATAATTAATGAGCTACTTCTTAAACACCTACAAAATGATGGCACTCTGCAACATGAACATCACCCAAGTGTTTTTTTCCTGTTTTATTTAGAATTCACGCTCAATTTTGTGCTGTCTGATTGAAGATGAGGGGTGGTGAGGAACGTGGGGGAGAAAGTCACAGCAAGCTGCTGCACACACCATCCCAATCCTGCATTTGGAAGTGAACAATTCAACCTGGAGGGAGCTCACTTCAATAACCATGTGCCAAAGTGAGTATCCAAGGATTTCAAGTCTTCAAAGAAATTTTTTTTTTTTTTGCCTTTAACAAAAATTTTACATTAATCAACCCCATGCCACAACAGAGTAGAAAGACTTATATCAAACTTTATTAACTAATTTACAATGGGATTTTTTTTGTTTGTTTTGTTGGAACAACGACTTCTGGAAAATACGGTGGGTAGGAGAAGAGATTATCAGAATGTGATACTTGACTAAAACAATGAAAAGAAAACCCAGTAGAACATCCTGAAACTGTTTTTTGGGTTTGTTTTTAATAAGTTTGTTTGGACATTTCTTGGTAGCACTAAAGGAATGACTTAAGAAACAGCCCCAAATTTCCAAAACTATGCAGATTTTAAAGGGCATTTCCTCCCTAACCCCTATATATATCCTAATCTGTTTATTTCTGTTTTAAATGTTGTACCTATTTTCAGAAGTTCACATGGGCTTTTTTTTTTTCCCAATAGCTCAGCTAAAATAAATTCCTGCTTGAAGTTTCCACATTTCCTGGCAGAGAAAGGCTAACTGAGGCAAGAATTGTGCATGGTTTATAGGAAGAAAAATAACACTGGAAACTTTGCACGCACGAAGAAGGGAAGGAGGATAGAGAACAAGGCTAACTGGATGACCCTCTCTTGGCTCTTGACTTCTCTTCTCTGAGGAGGTTCACAGTGACTAGTAAACCACAGAGCCTCCCTGGCCTAGGCACCTAGAGTTGTGTCGAGGGAAAAGGCTTGGCCAACTTCTCACTAAAGCTTATACCTTGAACGTTTCAACCAAGCCAAGAAATCATAGTGATGGCCTACCAAGGAACAAATGTTGTTTCCCTAAGGCTTACTCTTCTCCACTTACATCTTCTCCAAATTCACTTTCTTCATTGTTACAAACCATCACACAAAACTGCTGGAATGACTAGATTTTTTAGCCCAGAATAAACAGGAGAAAGGATGGGGTTGGTGCTCCTCAGCCTCTCTTGGGTTTTCTCTCTTGCCAACCCCTCCTCTGCCAAAAATCACATCAGCAAGACCACGTTCCTCCCATCTACTGCCACCAGATTTACCGGGTGCTGACATTTAGTGCATCCACCAAATGCACAGATCTATTATTGCCCATGTGAACTGCAGTAGGTCAAAGGCTTCTGATGGCTCTGACTTGAGGGAAACCTCAGGGTGAGCACAGAGCTCAGAGACCATTTCCCTCACTTTCTTTATGGTTCTCAAAAGTGGAGGCTGATAGTTTGCTCCATGTGGAAATGAATGAGGGAGAAGGAAAGAAGACAGGAGAACAAAGACAGCATAAAAGATAGTACAGGGAAAAAAAGAAGAAAAATATGAAGTACAATACAAGGCAAATAAAAAGTGGCTACACTGTAGAAATAACACACTGAAATGATTTGCTTCTTTCACTTCCTTTTTCCTGAGAAATCACAGCAACTAGAAGAATACTAAACACATGATTTCCCTTTTTTTTTTTTTTTTTGTTTTAACAAAAACACTGGACAATATTTTAGAAGTGACTAAATTTAATTAAAATAAATACTCTTACAGCAGATTGCCTGATGCCTTCATATCTCTGGCAGTCCTTCTGTACAGCCTTTTATTTTCTGTAGCTACAATTCATAAATACAAACTAAACAATCTAGGGTTAATCCTGAGACAAGACTTCTTAACACTTTTCTTAAGAGACTGTCAGGTATTTGGCTTTTGGTTTCATGCTGCAGAATAAATTTTATGCATAGAATATTTTCAAAGAAAGAAACAGAAGAATTAATCAACCAACCACATCCAAAAGTCAACAACACACCCCACACCCTTTCCATTTATGTCAAGTTTATGGTTTAGGTGTTTAAATACTTCAGTTTTCATTTAACCAATTAAGTAATTACTTCCAGCCATATTAAACTGTGACAGTTTTAAGAACTTCCAGAAATTATATTATATTCAAAGTGAATATTTAACCATTATTCATTTAACAACTCAAGCCAGGATTCAGTACCAGAATCTGACCTTAATTACCAAATATCAAGTGGATAAAATTTTCACACTCCTAACAGATGATCTTTAAGATTTTTGTGGCTGCAATTTCATTACTTCATGTGCTACAGTAAACAAAAGATTTGGAAATTATTGCTCCAAATTTAGCACAAAAGCAGGGACAAACCCAGCGGCACTCTTTAAATAACTCTTGAAAAATTAGGATTTAAATACGGAAAAACAGACAGAGTTTTAAAATTATTACCAAGATATAGTTCTGAGCATGCAAATAGTTTAATTTCCTGGCTTAATTCCCAGTTGAACTACAGGCTATCATATGGCAGCTTGAGAGTCACCTCCTCACAGGACAGCTGGAGCAACGCAACCCAACCAGCACATTAGCAGCCTAAATTGTGGACTATGGAAAGTGTTTGTACCTGGAATGCTGTGTTACAACAAGAATGCTAAGGTAAAAAGCCATGACCAAAGCACTGAAATACATAAAGAAAGAAATGGGTCAAATCCCTGTATCTGTCTAAACTACTCATAATGTTCAATTTATGACCTTTTGGTCTGTGGTGCTGAGGAATTGACCTGCAGGTGTTGATGACTCTGAAAATATCCACATAGCACATAAGGTTAATTCCTGAGCACTTTGTTGGTTTATTTTTTTTTAATTCTTTGTAGGAAGGGTCAGTCTTTGCAGATGAAATATTAGGCTGCTTCAGGAAAAATACAGACAATAATAATACAACTATTTCAGAAATAGAAAAAGTTCAAAGAGCAATACAGACACTTAGGAGCCTGCAGATGAGTCCCAGTGAGAAGAGTCTAAAAGTTTACAGCAGTTTAATTTACAGAGAGGTAAGGAATATTTGAAATAAGGGTATATTAAACAAAAAATTATATAAGGAAGGCCAAACTCAGCATTAGTGGAATAAAAGACCAAACTGAAGCTTTGTAACTCTTACTTCTTGTATCAAATTGCAGGTCTTAGGAGTTGAACTTCTCACCAATTTTGTGTTACCAATTTATCTCAGCTCCAATTTTCACCCTGCTTTCAGGCAGATATTTAAAATATATGCGTTTGAGATTTAGCTTCCACTGCAAATTAATTCATTGATCAATTCTGTTTGAGCAACACTTTTAAACACAAGGAGATATGAGCTCCTGGGCTTTTGTCCTGGAATACTGAAGCTGTGTACTGGGGAATCTCAGCACTTTCTTTACTAAGAAAAACACACCCTGGTAAGGGCAAACAGATAACATTCTTGATGAAGATCAAATGTGATTTTCAGAACACCACCCTATTGCACTACTTAAAGATTAAAAAAATATACAAAACAAAATGCCATGGTCCACAGCTGGTTCTTGCAAAATTGCCCACTGTACCCCTTTTTATTCTCCCTCAGAAACACTCTGCAGGAGCCACTTTGAGACAGGATACTGATAAATCACTCTGCATTTGTTTTAAAGAACTGAGGAAAGAGTTAAAAATAATTCTGGTTGCTTTAGAAACTGACATCCTTTGTTTTGGTTGAGATGAAATACCATTACATGTATGCAATACCCTTTAAACTTGCCACTGTTCCAACAATAACTAAAGCTATTCTAAGAGACTACCACCCAAAAGGAGATCACCACAGAATTACAGTAAGTTTGCTGCTGCAAAGCTGGAGTATAGTTGCAGCATTACCAAAAATGCTCAGCCAAGCCGAGCTTGGAGTGACCTCAGTGTAACCACCAAAACATGACAGTGACATGCTGTTCACCAACTCCATCACAACCACAGCAATCAAACAGCAAGAGCGGCGCTTCTAATTTCAACAGCAGCTTGCAGCTAAATGTATTTTCAGCAAACTTGCTATTCAACCCAAATAACTAAGATGACATTTCTACACAAAAAAACTAAAATACTGCTAAAATTTAATGATTAAGTTAAACTCATGTGGTTTTATCCCGCATTTTAGCTTTACAGTTGCATCTCACCCAAACTGCAAACTTTCAGACTGCTGAATTCATGTTCTCTTGTTTGCTGAAACAAACATTTCAGTTCTAGTCAGAAGCACATCTGATCACTGACCCTTCAGTATTTCTTTTAAACTTTTAAGCTGTTTCAAGTTGGCACCACTTTATTTAATGTCATCTCAATTAATATACTTCAACCATGGAAAGGAATTTTTGTTTTGCAATATTTCAGCTTTCACAAACCCATTCCCAAGCCCATCCATGCTGAGTCATCTCCCACTCTCTCCCCTCAACCTGACAGCTGCCCATGGCCCACAAGAACACAAAACTCCTGTTTTGATATATGTTCCTCTTCAAATGAACCTCAAAGGACCATTTCGAACCAACCCAGAAAAAACTTCCAAAGCAATATTTTGAAACATACTGATGTTCCAGTAGCAGCTACACATATACAGTACATGATGCTAAATGTAACAATACACGTGACATGACTTCTAACTCGATCTGTCTTAACATTTTGGAGATTGTTCTGACTAAAATTAAAAACACTGATAGGCAAAACGAAGCTCAATATTTTGCAAACTAAGCTGCCATCTCTCCCTCTACATATGCCTATGAATGTACACATTCTTAAAAATGCATAATTAACTGTAAGAAAACAGTTCTCAGAAACCAGAAAGCTAAAGTATTTATATCAAAAGCTGAATCTTTCTCACTCTATCTGCACAAATAAACCCACTGGAGTTGCCAGCTTTGTCAAAGTGAGCAAGATAAGGTTCTAAACATAAATCAATTTAAGCAGTCAGAAACCTACAAGAAGTACTAAAGCTGCTTTCAAATTCCTTGCAGATTTTTACAAATTAAAAGGCATTGATGTTGTCTGTGGAAAAAAAAGCATTTTCTAACATGAGACAGCATTGCTACCACATTTCTATCAGAGACGTTTAAAAACTGATTACAATTATGGTATTTCTAGATAGTACTGTGAGGGTGGTTTAGGGATGGGGAGGAGTGGTGGTGGTGAAAGGGGGTACTGATCTTACAACTGCAATATCATTTAAAATCCCAGGTATCCATCCACACTGGTCAATCAGATTTGCATTATTTTGATTTGGTTTAATTTCACTGGGGTTGTTTTTTGTTGTGGGGTTTTGTTTTTTTTTTCTGGTGGTTCTTTTCTGCTTCCAAATTTTGTTATGTATTTATAACCACAGAAGTCAGTAAAGTGACTTGATTTGCAAGAGGCACTACAATCAGACAGATTTAAGATAAAAATAAAACTCATTATCTATAAGGTTGCTCTCCAAAGTCAACTATCACACTGGCATCACAAGAAATTAATTCATCAGTATATTTTTGACAAGCACAGTTTTTTTCTCTGAAAGGTCATTTTTCTAAATTAAGCTAAGTATTAAATATCTTTGCTGTTCTGTCACACATCTCCAACTTAACTTCTGAAATGTTTTCACAGTAAAATCAAATTATGTTTGAAATAAACATATGAAATAAAGTTTCACATGCATTTAAGTTTGACATTTGTACCATAAGCAATGTAAGCAAACACTAAGGCCTGTTTGTACGTTTTATAAACTACATTAATGGAAAATGTGCTTACTTGGTAAATACAGTATAGCCTAGTTTTGCAAAGAAAGTGTCCTTGTTTTAGAACTCCCCTAAATGCACACTGTTAAGCAGGAGAGGTAGATCTGGAAATCACTGGTGTTCATATTACAGTCTGCTAGTGAAGGATTAGGACCATATTTACTGAGCATGTGCCAGAATCATAGAATAGTTTGGGCTGGAAGGGACCTTCAAAGGTCATCTAGTCCAATCCCCTGCAATGAACAGGGACTTCTTAATGAGATCAGCTTGCTCAGAGCCCCATCCAACCTGACCCTGACTTTTTCCAGGGATGGGGCATCTAATATCTCTTTGTGCAACCTGTTCCAGGATCTCACCACCCTCACAGTAAAGAATTTCTTCCTTATAGCTAAATCTGCCCACTTTTGGTTTAAAGCCATTACCCCTTGTCCTATCACTAACACTCTCTTATAAAGCCCCTCCCCATCTGTGTGGGTTTTCCTTACTGAGTTAGGGAGCCCAGACCAATATCCTGCACACCGTGCCCTGCTGCATGCCACCTCTACATCCTCCTATATCTTTCCCGTCTCTCATCAAACAGCACTGGAATGGAATCCACCAGAGCTGCTGCCCAGGACTTTGCTTCTGACTCCTACCCTGCCTCCAGAAGGTGCTGTGCTGGGCTCTTTCAGCCAGCAGCAGTGAAGCCTTGTGATGAACTACGGAAAATACCCACCTCTCCCCTTCCGCGTTAGGCAAGGAAACCTACCCGCAACACCAACAAGAAAAAGCAGCTCCGCAGGATAAAAATCGGGAATCCTCTGGTGCCAAGCAGACATGCCAAAGACAACTTCTCTTTGTGAATAAATACAGCACAAAGAACAAAGGTTCTCCTCCCCTTTTGCACCTACTGGAGTTCCTCTGCGATGAGTGGATTTTCTGCAGTGCCTGCCTTCCTGGCAGGCGAGGGTTACAGGAGTGTCTTCACTTATGTAAGTGCGTTTCTTGAGTACACAATTACCCAACACACCCAAGGCACTCCAAGGCTTTTTTTTTTTTTTTTTAAAGAAAAATCAGTTCCTTTCCAGCTGGAACATTTTTATTTCTTCAAACCTAGGTCTGTAAGTGAAGCCACAGAAGCACTCTGAATGTGGTTCACCAAGATCCTCTGTATCCCAATAAAGGAGACATTAATTTCTTGGCAGCAGAACTCTCTCCCTATGTACTGGAACGTAGGCTGAGCTCCAGACTTGCAAGAGACCTCGACATTCACAAGAACCTCCTCCATTTTCACCTGTGCACCTTTTTTCCGCCTACAGAAGGTCATCAAGTATCTGCTGAACATTCCTTCCAAAGCCACAGAAGACACCTACGCCAGCAAGCCCCACCACCAGGAACAAACACCCCTTCTGCTACCTCACAGCACAAAATAATTGACTGTGTTGTTCCTAAATTAAACACTTCAACTCATTTTGCAAGAGAAAGAGCAGGATATGAAAAAATAAGGGAGTATTTGCCCATGAAAAGGCAATGAGGCCTTGTGTGGGGAGATACCTGCAATTGCTCAGCTGCAGTTACACGTAGAACATCTAACTGCATTTGAAAGGCCATCAGTAAAATCAAATACAGATCTGTCAGGCAGCACTGCATAGACTACAAGAGCCTTATTAGCAGGATTTGTACCTGCCACAGCTTCCTTAAAATACCTTCTCCCTCCTGAGCAAGTCTTCAGCTAAAGGCCACTCAAAAACCGTGGAAAGCTTCCCTTTGCGCACACATTCAGGAAAAGACACAGCAGGAACATTCTGTGTATGCACCAGTCACATCCATCATCAGTAGGTCTGTGCCAAGCAGTGTGACACATACCTCTGATCACATGTTGGTAGAAATAGGCCTTTTTTACTGACAACCCGAATAGTTGAAAGCATGAAGGAATCCAAATCACTCCAATGCTGATGTAGGTTTTTAATCACACAGGTCTGAAGGAGACAAGGAGAAATCACTGGTGCTCATATCACAGTCTGCTAGTGAAGGATTAGGACCATATTTACTGAGCAGTGTGCCAG
Organism: Pardalotus punctatus; assembly: GCA_013400915.1. Taxonomy (NCBI): domain Eukaryota; kingdom Metazoa; phylum Chordata; class Aves; order Passeriformes; family Pardalotidae; genus Pardalotus; species Pardalotus punctatus. The sequence goes on along the minus strand of VZTX01027278.1, from coordinate 46,670 downwards.
ACACATATAAAAGGGAAAAAATACTTAGTCCCTTTCTCCCAAGAAGTTGAACTTATCTATACTCTAAAAAAATCCTGGTTCTATGTCACAAGCATTACAGATTCCCAAAACCCATATCTCTGCTCAAGGCCCTTAACATCCTGACAGTCACTGTGTCTGTTCAGATGACATTCATTCTTTCCCCCAAACACTACTTTTAACCATTTTATCCAAAGCAAAATGGAACTCTAGAACTACACCAGGTTTGGAGGTACTGTAGAATTCGCTTGCTTCATTCCTATGTTACACCTGATTACAGCTGAGAGGTCTGGAACAACACCTTCGGAGAAAGGAAGATGCAAAACATACCCAACCTGCAGGCTGCTCTTTGCCATGCTCCCCCAGCCACCCAGGGCTTTGGGAGAGTGGGTTAGTAAGGCAAGCTCCCCAGGTGACCCTCAGGGCTGGTGGTGACGTCCAGGCAGCTGCACATCACCACCAGGACTGCTGCGGAGATGGAAGCAGAGAGGGGCATTCCATCTGGCCACCACCTTGGCTACAGCAAGGGTCAGAAACACTTTTCCAGACCCCCAAGATACTGACAGAGCTGTGAATGCATCAAGTTGAAAGGAAGTTGACAAATATTTGTCCTTGTCATTATTTGAAGTAGAAGAAAAAGGTTAAGCTGTCTGAGAGAAATTAAATGTTTTAACAGCGACAAGGACAAATATGAAGTTGTCAGGATGCAAAAATGCAGCCTCCATAAAACTGTTCACGTTTTAATCTATGCAACCAATAAAGATACAGTAAAAATAACCATGCTACACTCTGCTTGAATGCTGTTGACATAAGAACTATGGGAGAGAAAATAAAAAGTAAATAACCAATCAGTCCGCTGTTACGCTGTTGATTGCTGAAGATACACAGCAGGAAATGATGCCTCCTGTCTCATAAAGTTCAACAAGACTTAGAGCAAACCAAAATTTTATTTGTAGTATTTCATTTCTAGCTCAGATTTGAGATGGTTAGCCATGTTAATTTATAAATTTTTGCTTTATATCACATCTAATTTATATTCAAGAAGTAAACTTTGAAAACAAACAGTGCAACAGTAAAGCTTCCTCAAGGCATAATGCCAAGGAAAACCTGAAGGCTGCACTAAACCACACTAGCAAACACAGTTTGGGAATACCTTGTATAGGCAAATAAGAATCTCTGTGCTGTATTATCAAAGGGGCTTTAAGTATTATACTGCAAATCCTGCGTAACAAGAAGCAGATCAAGCATATCAATCCATACGCTCTCCTCTAAAATTCTCCCTATAAAAACTAGGTTTTAAGAAAACAGGTTGGCAATAAATGTCAACTGGAGACTAAAGTGCATTATATGGCACATTATCCTCACATTTATCCCAAAACAAGTAATGTATATCCATAAAATCAGAGCAAAATAAATTGAAACACATCATGGCTGGGAAATGCACTGTTAAGGTACATGGAAACTTCCTAACACAAGAGTCAATACTGGGACTCTCATTAAGATATTCCAGCATTCTGAAATCCTAAATTCAATTTTATTTAATGATCTACTGGCCATTTCTCCCATTCTAGTATTACGAAAGGACTCATTGTTTGGCTGTAGTACATGGTGACTGACACCTATCTTCCCTTAAAAGTGTAAGCTCCCATGGAGATGACAAAAAGATGAAGCCAGAGGGAATGTGCCAAAAAAAATAATTTTTGACACAAAACTCACTACTAAAATCTAAGGTGTTTGTGGAAATGGTGAACCTCAGCAAGTTTTACATTACAAAATACCTTCTGGAATGACCAGTTTCATCTTTCCTAAAAAAACCCAACAAAAAATGTCAAAAAAGCTTCTTTTCAGGTTTTTGGGGTTTTTTTAAATTTAAACTAGAAGCCATGCAGACTTTGAAAATTCAAATTCAATACAAAGTCTTTAAAATTTGTAACAATGAAACTCTGATTTAATACACATTCAATTTCAGAAAAATTATAGAAATATTACAAGTTTTGAGTTTTCTAACATTTTAGTTGTTGTTGTTTTTTCCATTAAATACAAGTTATAAAGGAAAACCAAGTCTTCTAAAAATAATGTCAACGATGTCCTATGAATCTAATTCCAATGAGCTTTAATTGCAGATGTTTGAGTACAGTACAAATCTAGTCTGAAGGTCATCTGACGAGGAATGGCTTGGCACACACTTATGAGTGGATTTAATATCTATTTCTTATTCCAATCTGTGAACAAATTTACTATGTTCAGGGGACTCCTTCTGAAAATGCACCTGATTTAAACACTTTCAATAGGGATATGTTTTGCTTTTTGAACTAACAACATCATAGACATTGTAAAGCTACAATTACGGATCTTAAAATGCTGGGCTTTTTTCTTTGTTATATATCCACCCGCCCTTACAGCAGTATGCAGGCACACACAGGTGAATATCTCACAGGGAATAAATGAGACGAAGCTGAAATGCCTTTCCCAACGCCATACTCCAGTCTCAGATGAGCATTTGACTCTTCACCAAAATTTAGAGTGCTCAGGCTGACTATAAAGCTCCCAAGGATTTTAAGAGAACCAGAATTTCGTCTTTCAATTTTATTAGGAAACCAAAACTTCCTGGCACAACCCCACAACATCCACCTATCTGTGGGAACTCCCTTGTTATTGCTTCCATTCCCCTGTGGCAAAAGACTCTGCAAACCAGCCAAATCTCACACAAAGGTTCACTTCTCCATCGCACCTGTGGAATCCCAGGGCATAGATGAAAGTGGGGACTGACTGCCTTGGAAAATGTCCAGGCACAGAGCAGTAAAAAAAGCAGGCAGCAAGTCAGCCACCAGAAGCTTAAAATTCCCTCTTTTAAAGCAAGCGGGAAAAGGAAAGGGGATTGTTGTTTTTGACCACATGGCTCAGTGATGGGAAGCAGAACAGAACATGTGGGATGATGATGGAGACGTGAGGGTGAAACACCACAGAGAATTTCTTAGTGAGGGGAAATCTGGTCTCTGGGTTTAGGAACTTGTCACGGAATATGTGAATTTGGTACCAACGCCCAACACAACCTTCCTGTGTACTTTATAGTTCCAGTCCATAAAACAACACTTCCACGCTCCAAGAATTTATTGGAAAGATAATTATAATCCTAAGGAACATAGTGACTACACACACTAAATCTTACAGAGACATTTAGAGACTTTATTGCCAACTACTTACACAGAAGTAAGTAGTGCTTACCCCTTGCCTGCTCTCCTAAGTGTATCTTCTCATTTACCAGTGCCCTTTCCAATGACACACAAAAATGTAGGGCAGCTTTTTGTTGCTATTTTATAGAATCATGGAATGTTTTGAGTTGGAAGGAACCCTAAAGATCATCTAGTTCCAACCCCCCTGCCATTAGACCAGGTTGCTCAAAGCTTCATTCAACTTGGCCTTGAACACTTCCAGGGATGGGGCATCCACAGCTTCTTCCAGGCAACCTGTGCCAGTGTCTCATCACATATTATTATTGCATCCAAGGGTGGCCACAAACTCCTCCTGCCGTTATACATTCTGACAGGTAATACTAACTAGTGAGACCAGAGACTTCAAAAACAGCTAATGAGTTGAAGTGCCCAACCACAGTTCTCTTAAAGCAGCCTGGTTTTCAGCATGGGGCTTTCTGAAAACCAGACTCTATTAGATTGTCTCAGAGTAGGCCCACATGAAGCTACTGCTAAAATCCTTCTCCAAAAACATAGCTTCTGTATGCATCTCCTAAATACAATGTAAACCAATTATTATACAGACAATGCAAAACCAGGGTACTTAGAAAGCAGCCTCTTCTTCCAACTTGTAGTAATTAATTTCAAAATCAACGATCTTCATAATATACTTGAGAATTTTCAAAAATACCTTGGTGATGGGTTTTAACTTATTTTCTTTCCCACAGAAACTGGTAACCTCCTGCCAATTAAAACAGCATTCATCTAACTCAATCTTAGGTGATCCCAACAATCATAACTCTTAGGTGAGGTAACAACCCATTGCAATCTTTTAGAAAATGATCTTTAAAGATAAAATTTATTATTAAGTAATAAACCCCTGATATTTATCTTGAAATGATGATAAGGACACGTAATAAAGCACAGATGTTCAACCACAATGAAATCTTACTGTGTTCAGTATGAAGTGATTTACAACCATACACTTTATAACATACAAAACCCAAACAAGTAAAGACTGAAACAGTATGGTAAACCTGTACAGTGTCTCAAATGGACACTTAGACCACACCAAAAGAAACCCCAGTGGTTTTCTAAAGACAGCTCTGCCTCCCACCTGACATCTCCCCTCTGGCTGGGCTAGCAGAATGATCTTCACTAACATTCAAAAGCCTTATCCCTGCTTCTCAATCTCCCTATACTACCCACTTTCTGGATGAAAGACAACTTGCAAACATTTAGGATCACTTTTGGTAAAATACACTACAAAAGTGTGCACCATCATATTTAATATCACATAAAAACTTGCAAATATGGGAAGATTTATGCTTGGTGTTCTTCTGGAATCTCCCTCTAAATAAATTTCACGGTTGAGCTATAGGTGCCTCCTAAACATCTTTTCACAACAAGGACTGGATGAGGCAACATTAACAGCTCCAACATCCTCCAGTATGTGCCGTGTCCTGTCATCTATCATCTCCAGGGCCATCAGCACTGCTGGGGTTTGTAATCAAATCATGGTATGTAACAGACAAATGAGCAAAAATTCTTCTTAATTTAAAATTTCACTAATTTCATTAAAATTGTATTGACTGTAGTAAGGGTCTGCAATTTTTAAACAGCGCACAAACATGTAATTCCCTGTCACAAGCATACATATACCAAAATAAAGATAGAGATAGACTAGTTCCGTGTCAGGGAAGTGAAAATATCTCAAAGATATATCTACACAACATCGATTAACACAAGTCATAAATCCAGGGAATTTCAGAAAGGCTCCAGAAGGGAAACACAGAACATGGCATGTCTCACTTCCTTCAAGGAGGAATTATGTACTGAAACCCTACACTGTCAAAAGTGGCTGCAAAAACAGCAGCAATTAATGCTCTCAGCTGCATGTGCCCAGCCTATCTGAAATAATTTTAAGGTCAGGCTTCATCCATCTTAATTTGTTTATAATTTTGCTGAGGTAACTGCGATTAACTTACCAAGTTTCAGGCTGAACTACTCTGGGGTCAGGGGAGATGGGAGGAAAAGAAAGGCTAATGCCAAATCATGTGTTTCCCTGAGACACCTAAATAAATAGCTGCTGGTGATGCAGAACAATACTGCGTTTAAAATAAACAGGAGTCAAATCCTACAGCTGAAACAACCAAAACATAAAGTTATTTTATTTATTGGAAAGTAGCTGTCAGTGTGAACAGTCATATGCAAAAAAACAGCTGAATTACACATAAAACCCCCTGCTGTACTCTTTTACTTCTAGAAATGCAGCAGAAGCAGTATTTCCAGTTCCTGAAAAGAAGAGATATAAGCTAGTTTGGGGGCAATCAAGGATGTCTAAATGCAAGCAAATTTCTCATATCCAAACACTTCCACTTCTCTGAGCAAACAGAAATTGCTCATGCTGAGAGAGGACAGCACCAATTTTGTAGGCTGCTTCAACAGGTATCAGGCCTGCTTTGCTAAATAAACACTCCAACAACAAAAGTAGCTAGCAAACTCCCCATGGGAAGTTTCAAAACCAGAAGGCACTAGAAATGGCTGCAGGCGTATCTTCCACCCTGCAGGCACCCCTGCTTCCTGGCCATCTAGCTCAGAAGCTGATTCTTAGCTCCTTCCTGCACTGCCTGGAGCGAGCTGAACTGCTGCATAACCCTGCTGCAATAAATCCCAGCTTCTGGCTCCCCACACTGCCCCTGTGCTCCCACAGCTCAGTACAGCTCTAAGATTTGGCTTTTTATGATGCGAGCTCTGACTCCTGTTTTCTCAGAATATGAGAGTGCATGCACACAGGTAGCAGGCAGGCTCTGTAAACTAAAGCAATAATGCTCTTCTCAAATGTCTTCATTCAATAAATGCTCAGCTTCTGGAAAACTGGTTTGGTTGAGATTTTGTTGGGTTCTGAGCACCACTGAGAAGTAAAGGCCTTGTCAGAGTTGTAAAACCCAGTGGTAAAGCTACACTACAGCTTTGCCTATGTATACAGCAGTGTCCTCACTTCAATGCTTTAGAGTTCTTGTAGTCCATTTCTGTTTTTTTTTAATAGAAATAATATTTGCAACAGTGAAACGTCTTTTCTCCCATAATAGCCTTGAACCTAATAACTATTTTAGAGCAATTCCAATACAATCGGAAGCTGTTATTGGCTGTTTATGTAACAGTGAATTAACCCCCACCAATGCCTTTCAGGAACTCATAACCATGGAGCACAAAATGTGCTTTGCGAGAGCTTGTTAATATATGGTAAGTGCAAAAGCCATCTCAATTCAGAAGACTGCCTTTCAAAGCAAACACACTTAACCTGCAGTTTCAGTCATGGAAGAAATTACTCAATTAATTGCAGACAACAAAAACAACAGGGTTATAACTAATGTACAGTAAATGCTCTGTGGGTGTAACGCAAGCTCATTTCCCAGTAGTGTTCTCTCTTACATTTCTTACCCCACTGTTGTAAAACTGTTTAAGAATGTTAAATTCACTTAAGACCTTTTTCCCCACACACATCTGTTTTCTGGCAATGAATATTATTATTAACGCAGGTGGGGTTTGCTCTCTTAAGCATGTTTACAACACAGTAATTTGCAGACCAGTGTTTTTCATACTCTATTCTAGACCAGACATCATCTTTTCCAGAGTTAAAACTGAACATCAGAATTTATAAAGTTTTCGCCTGCACTAATGACATCCTTGCAGCAACTACGAAGAGACCACAGCAACAGGGTTCATTAAATTCTCACCTGCTTCTAGGAATTCCAGCAGGCAAAGAGTAGCGAGAAGATCAAAAGCACAAGAAGACCCCACCAGAGTTGACTGCTCCCATTCTGACACTGAGGAAGAGACGGTGTAAAACACTCATAATGATTAAAGATAACGAAAAGGAAACTTACCCAAGCAGACACTGATGCCTTCTCCCGTCATTCCTTCCATTCATGTAAAAGACATCTGTCAATGATTTAATCTAGGCTCGGTATCAGCATAGGGCTGGTACTTGGACTCGCTGCTTAGAGATTCTCAGGGTGTGTTTATGTGCACAGCTTACGATTAAAACGCTGACAACTAAATGTGATAATAAAATATGCAGATGAAGGTTATAAAAATCCCCCTCCAGCACCTGCCAGGCAGTTCTCAGCAGGCACTAGGAATGTTCATAAAGAAGGATGCCTCCCATCGCAGTCGAGGCCAATTCCTCAAACCCACCTCCCTCAAGCCTTGCGGTATTTTTCTCATCCTGGCCCCCATGCGAACGCATCTAATCCTCTTACCCCGAGAGCCACCCCCCTCCGCTCCCTCCCAGCTTTATTTTATTTAAAACGATGCCTGCAACAGCCCGGGGCTGCCCGCCGGGTCACCCCCCCCGGGACACCTGGGCGACCCTGCCACATCACGTTAGGCGCCGCGGAGTGCCGGGTTAAGACGTAATCTCTGCCTGTGTCCCGGCTTACGGATCCCAGGAATCCTCCCCCGCTATCTCGCCATGGCAACGGCACCACCGGGAGGGCGGCGGGGCCGCCTCTTACGCAAGAGGCGCGCGCCGGGCCNTTTTCTCCTTTTTTCCCCCTTCTTGCCCCTTTTTCTCCTTTCTGTTTTCCATTTTTGTTTTACTTCCCCCTTTTTTAATTTTCTTTTTTTTCCTTTTTCTTGTTTATACTTTTTTTTTTCTTTTCATCCCTTTATATCCCTCTTTCATTTTTTCTTTCCTCCTTTCTTCCCATTTTCCATCTTTATTTTGTTTTCCCCTCTTTCTTCTTGTTCCTCCCGTTTATTTTTTTCCCCTTTTCCCCCCCTCCCCCCACATTTTTGGTAGGGTTGGTTTGGGTTTTTTTTTTCCTCTCCTGTTTTTTTTCCTCGCATTTCCGACAGCCAACCAAGAACCGGCTGGTGCAGATTTAACCCGCTCCAATCCCATCTCCCACCATGGAAAACTGACCACAGCCACGCCGTTGGACAACGCGCCAATTCCCATTCCTACTGCCCCGGGAACAGGCGCAGCAGAAAGCGGTTGCGCCTTTGAGTTCTTCAAATTAATAACCCTGGGAAGGGCAGAGAGCCGGCAGATGAAAGGCAAGGTATGGACTTTGATCGTGCAATCGAACCCATGCGGGCAGGCTCCCCAGCCATGTGGAGCACCCCTGAAGGTCAGCCTGGGCTGATCAGATTGCAGCAAGAGAGCCACAGAAAGCAGGGCAAACGGAGGTGGAAAAATCTATACAGCCAGATATCTGCCAAGAGATGAAAGAAAAGTTTGCCTCTGATGCTGGGATTTATGAATAAGGTAAATGAAGCCGTAATCTAACACTTGAGAAGATGCTTAGGTCTTCCTTCAGGAAAACACTTAAGCATGTGCTTAAACCCATTACTATTCAGGGCAGCCCATAAGCGTTTGCTGAAGGTTAAGCACAACCTTCTTAAAGGGAGTCCTTAAGTACTGTGCTGATTAAGGTGGGGGTTTTTTATTCTAAATCTGTGCCACTGTGAACCACAAAATGAATTGCCCTCATTGTATTTTAATATTGTCTCTGTCTTCTTTCAAATTAAACCAGAGAATGCAAACAGAAGGTAAATCTTACTTTACATTAAGAGGATAAAGCCCAACATTACATTCTGTCATGTTTTATTTTTTATTTCTTTAAGATCAACTGGCTGCACAACACCATGCAGCCCTGTGAATGAACACTTTTCATGAGGAAGAGTGAGCACATGGAAAAGTGATTTCTCTGCTACTCCTAAGTTCTGGAATTCCCTTGATGTGCTGTTACAAGCCAGAAAGGATCACACAGAGCACTGCATACATACATACATATGCTTTATCCACTGATCTCTTTTGAAGCAAACCTGAAAAAGGCTGTAGATGGTGTACACATTTCAGCTATTAAAGGTCATGGATAAGACAGCTATTTATCAGTTCAAATAAGGTCAGTGTTACATCCACAAGCAGAGTTCTGCCTGTTGCACAAATGACACTGCCTGCCCTTAATGCCCCGAGAAACTTTTCACAAGCTAAGCAGATGTAACAAGCCACAAACCTTACATACAACCGCTGCAGTTCATTAATGTTCAACAGGAAGGCATCATATCTGAAACGGGTTCCGTTTCTGTATCACAGCACATTTCCTCCGAGCTCTCCACTGGTGATTTCTGACAAACTGTATCCCCTGATGGAGGAGGAAAGCTCACTAAGTAGCAAATTGGTGGTCATAGCTCTTCCCAAGAACCATTCTCCTTGCTGCCATTTAGATATATTCTGCCCCACATACTAAACTATTGGTTCATTTACTTTCTTTATACACACAGAAAAAGAGACCTCGGAAAACAGTTTGTGCCAGTTGTAGACTTCTACTGGAGCAAAAATCAGGGTCTTGGTTGAATTCTGCAACACACAATTTTGGAGGAAAACACTGTTACATAACTCTTCTTTTTCCCTTTCTGGGAGATGACCTTGATAAGGAGAGCTTGTGAGAAGCAGTCAAATCAGCTATTACAGGTCTTGAGACAGATGGCAAAGTACGAGGGCAGCCGGTTACGTTAAGGTCAGGGTGTTTCCCATTCTTATTAGGTATATCCAAATGCTACAGGCAGGCAGGAACACTTCTGCTATGTTCACCTCCAAGAAACTTTATTTCTTCTCACCTGAAATTATTTGCCCTGCTAAATCCTGACCTAAAGGCAGTCTCTTCTTCCTGAAAACCTTGTTATTATAAACAAATAAGGACATAGAAATAAAGAATAATCTCAAATGTCTGTCCATAAATAAGCAATCTACCTTTCAAGAACTAAAGGTCTCACCATGCTCCTATACTTGGCATAGGAGCTGGGAAAAAGAGATGAAGTTTGAAACCCAGGTACCACAACTGTCTTCACTCAGCTCTTCAAACAGGAACGCAAATTCAAGAAGTAGTAGGTTGGATCTTAGAACCATTTAATCATTTAGGTTAGAAAATACCTCTAAGATCATTGAGTCCAACCGCTAACACGGTGCTGACAAGTCCACCACTGAACTATGTCCCTAAGTGCCATGTATACACATCTTTTAAATACCTCCAGGGATGGTGACTCAACCACTTCCCTAGGCAGCCTGTTTGAATGCTCAAGAACCCTGCGTTCTTTCATTATAAACCCAAACAAATAAATTGTCATAGAAACAATTAAGAGAAGGCCACAATCATGCTTCAAAAAAGTGCATTCAGCTGTCCATGGATTGTGAAATTACCCATTAACTTTACAAAGTGACTCCTTGGGTGATGCTATAGGACTTCTGTTTAATTATAAGAACAAAAAAGGGGAAAAATTAGATGTTTAAAGTCTTTCTCATTGTTCTCACAGCTTAGATACCTATGGGCACTAAATCAACATAAGTATGATGAAAGAAATTAGTAAGTAAACAACTACAACCTTCACTGCTGCACAAAGAAGCCTGAAACCAAAGAAAAAGAAAGGTCAATATGAATGATCCCAACTCCAAATTTGTAAACCAAACCTAGAAGAAAATGTCTCCTTACGTGAGATCATAGCAGGCCCCAAATGGCTTAAAGACAAAGCATATGCGAATCACTCTCCTCTGTGAAGGCTCAAAATTGGATGCTCAAGTTAACCACCAGTGAGTTTTCCCACAGAAGCAGGACCTTGAAGAGAGTGCTCCTGCTGGCACCACATTGCCTGCAATACCTGGCAATTTGTGATTACCACATGAGCTTCTATCTCATTCCCCAAAACTAGGCACAAAATGAAGGATACTGTTTCCAGTGTCATTAGGCACTGGAGATCATTGCACCTCTATCTCCCTACATTTACTTCTTTCTTGGAGGATTATTGTAACAATCTGTTAAAAAGTTAACTAGCAATGAAACAAAACAGATTACAAACTGAGGATCTCCATTTTCTAAATCTGAAATCCCAGTTTCTACCACTGGAGTGAAAGTCCAAGTGACGAAATAAACCTTGAACTTTGTTGCTTTACTCATCATTTCTGGAAACAAAAGAGCACCTTGTCCCAGACACTGCAATTTAGCAACTTCATCTGTATACGTGTCAGAAATAGGGAGTAGAAAGCTTCAGCCAGCCAGTATCCAAACGAGCATTCCCCCAATCAACGTCACTAACTGGAATCATACTTGGAAGGGATGCACACCAGTGCAGTTACTGTCACACCACCATGACCCAATTCCAGGCAGAAAGCTGTGCTCCCAACCCAGTGGTCTCAAAAAGTGAGCTACATGAGTAGCAACTAATCATCTAGATACAAAATGAGTGGGAGAATAAAAAGGAGGAGCTATATACTGGGCCAAGCAAAGCCAACACATTCACCAACGGGTTCAGCAGAACTCAGCCTGCATCATCCTGTTAGCTCTCCCAGTGACCTCCAGAAATGAGTGAGTAAGTGAGTGAGTGAGTGAGTGAGTAGAGATGCCAGAGAAGAGCTTTGAACTGGAACTCACTGGCAGAGGAAAGGGAGGTCATAAGGGCTGTAGCCTTCTCAACTTCCAAAGTCCCCAAAGGAATAATGGACACCTTGTGCATGTGTACTGGTTCTCTCTCTAACCTCAGCCACCTAAACTGTTCCTAAATGAAATGCTAAACTCCATTTCATTGGAGAAAAAAAAAAGGATAACAAAATCTCTGTATTCCTGTTGTAGAACAACATTCAGCTGCCACAAAAGACAACACTGCAGATACAGGAAAAGAGAACTATTTAAGTGTTTTTCCGATTTTTTATCCAAGGTAATTCCAAATAATGAGCAGGGGGATGGAAGTTCACTATGCTATCCAGGTTCATCCTAAATTGAATTGCAAGATATATTAGAAACAGATAGCACTTCACTTTAAATATGAGTGAATAAACATTCCTACCTGGGTTTGAAATAATCTTTAACTAAGTAGAATTTCCAATGGTTTTTTCCTGTTACACTATGATTTAAACCAGGTATAATGCAATTTTGAATCATATTCAAACAAGGTACCTCAAACAATTTAAACTATATTTGAACTGCAGTATTTTTACTACTAAAGAAACCTAACAGAGGAACAACATGCTTGGAACATCTGTCGCAGTGACTGAAAGAAGTCTATGACAGGAATAGCAAACAGTAGTTATTTTCTTTCCTGAGATGATGTCAATCTGCTGAAGCAAAGTATCAGTGAAGTAGATTCTTTCTAAGAGGTACCTCACTCTGGCCTGTCTTCTCCAAAACAAAGATGATTGAAATACCCCCTTGCTGCATAACCTTGTCTCCTTGCTTATTATTATCTGCTATCTCTGTATCAGGGGAAAAAACTCTTTGTCAAAGCTATAAGCATGTTACGGCATTACATGAAAAAAATAATTCATTTATTCAAGTCCAGAAACCTCCACCTAATGAAATACAAATTTTAACATGCATCAACTATTATTTACATTTAGATTATCAACTGTATGACTCAACACAACCCCTAAGATACAAACTTCTAAGCAAGGGTGTCTGTCACACAGCTTCTGCAGTGATGGTCAGAACTGCATGTGTTAATGACACAACTTTGCAGTTACTTCATGGAAGATGATGACAGAATGGCTCTCACGCTATGCTAATGCTGGTTCTCCAGGATGGATTTCTATGTGATGGTCCAAATCAAGATTCTTTCCTACAAGTGTCTTGCTTGCCCAGACCACACAGAGGTGGAGAATGAAGTTGAAGAAGGAAGGGCAGTGATTGGGCTCCCTCTGAGCACTAAGTTGTAGGAAGTGGGAGATGTCAAGCAGCAATGGAATGACTCATAGGATTCATTACAAGTTCTTTGTTTATCACTGTCATGGGTCCAACTGCGGGGCAACCAGCAAACAGTACCTCTTCTCATTGTCATCAGGGTGAGGTTTCAACCCCATTGCCCAGTGGCAGCCACACACATCGCTCTCCTGAACTAGGATCTACTGGGACCCTTAAATAAGGCACAAAATATGTGATCAAGAGTGGCCTGTTACTCCTCATCACCCATCTGACTGACACCATCAGCACACAGCTAAGGCACGTCTCTCTTGAGCTCAGATACAATAAGCCTTAAGGCTCAGCTGGAAGAAGATAGGTCTGGTAGGCTGCCAGCATGAGAGCATGGATGCCTTTAATAACCAACAACAGCACTGCATGACAAGAGGCAACACAGCCAGCGACAGGCCCGAGGCAGCTGCATTCACACGGCCTGAGTGTTTCCCTTGTGCTTGGCACTGAACTTGGTTCAGGAGAGGCAACCAGCACCATAACTGGTGTTCTCAGATCAGCCTGGGAAAGAGCTTCTCATCAGGCCACAGCCCTGCCACGAGGCTGCTGGATATGGCAGCACAGCCACAGCCAAGAACACCAGTGGTTTTCTATTTAAAAAAAAAAAAAAAAACGACAATGTT
>VZTX01027278.1:0-33055 GCA_013400915.1 Pardalotus punctatus | reverse complement strand
CCAGCCAAAAACCCCATGTGTTTTCTATTAAAAAAAAAAAAAAAAAAGTGACAATGTTTAGGAAATGTTGTGACAGGAATTAAGATGGGGGCTTCACAAAAGCAGCCAAGCAGTTTCTGACCAGTGAATATGGATGTAAAAGCTTTCTGAGAAACTTTAGTATCAAATAGCTATGACAGAACCAAGTATCAGTACTCAAGAAGAAATTACTGAAAATTACTGTAAGAAGGGTTTGAAATGCCAAAGGCTGCTGATTATTTGAATATAAAAAAATCAAGCAAGGACAGGGATACTTACATATTCAATAGAATAGTTTAAAATACTATTTCCTTTTTGTATGTAAATATTCCTCTTAACATATATTGTTTAAAAAAAAAGACTCATAAGACATTTATATATAAAATACAGACTTGAAAGCAGAATTTATCCCTCCACATAGTGTTTTCTTGTAGATACAGGACTGTCTTCTTCAAAAAGGACTGCTACAAAGGAATCGTTGTTAACTTTCAACATAACTTCCAGCATCAAAAGTACTTCATGTACCAATCAAAAAAACAAGCAAAAAAAAAATCATCAAAATTCAGCCACAACTGGGAGCTCATGTTGGGTTCTTCTGCAAAAAAATTCAGGAAAAATCGGCGGCTAACTTGATGGGGTGACCCTAAGACTTGCCTTATCATACCCAGCTCCAGCTCCACCTATGGTTCAAACCCTACTGTACCTTTATGAAAACAAATGGATGCAGATCCTGCCTTCTGCTCCCTGAGCAGAGATTTGATTTTACTTTGCATCCACTGGTCCTTCCTTTGAGTTCTCCAGGGGTGTGTCAGCTCCTCACTCCTGCTCTTTATACCCTTCCTTAAATTTCAATGGAGGGACTTTAGCAAAAGCTATCTATTTTAAACTGGTGGTGTAGAGACCTTTCAGGAGCAATAAAAAGGTAAGACAGAATTTTCTCTGTAGGTAGCAGACAGGCAGGGCACCTTTTTGACTCTTCATTTTAATGCTGCCATGGTTTTGTTGTAGTATTAATTACGCAAGAGAGCGCCCACATCTTTGTGTAAGCATCTTTTTGAATTATTTAGAACAAAATAACATGGAAATAGTAGTTACTCAGCATTTATGCAAACTGTGCAATTCAAATTTTAGCACCGATCACAGGACATGCTAAACTACAAATAAGGTAGTCACCAACATGCAGGCCTTGAAAGATGAAGCACCAGTCAATTCTACAGGTGATTGTCCCTTTGCAGCAGTACACATGCTCAAGGACAGAAGCAAAGTAGGATTATTAAGTGCGCTACTTTGTGGATTCAGCTGGTTAGCTACTTAAAAACACAAAACAAAAAAGTAACCTCAACCCCCTAACCCAGATAGGATTCCCATATGTATGGAAAAGATACACTAAATTGAACAATATATTTCAATTCAATTTTCGCCATTCTGGTTCGAAGTAGCCCAAGGTGAAAGACCTAAAGGGATATAAAGTTCCCAGTCCTATATTATTTTGACCCAGACCTTGGCCAAGTCAGTAATAGCTGGATCAGAAATTATAAAGGAATACAGCTGATATTTGACACCATGGTTTTGCAGCCACCATGGAGCACGCTTCCCTCCTGGCTCGCAAATCCATCCCAGCCTCCGGTCCTTGCACAGGTCTGTGAAGCCAGCCCCTGTCATGCTGAGGATGGAAGCAGCGTGGGGTAGCAGGTTTCAGAGAGTTCCCTTCAGGCTAATGAGGAAATGTCGAAACGAACCCGGGTGGAGTCATAGCTGTGTGACTCTCCGAAAGAAAGCATTTAGAAACAGATTCATAAACAAGGGGATTGTGGCTGTCAGTAGGGGCTTAAGACACATAATCGGGATCAGACAACACAACGCGAAGTGCGACATTCACCACAGCAGTTACTACACTTCTGTCCTTTTCCCAGCAGCCTCTGCTGACTCAGGAGTACAAATTGCTGACGTCCCTGCCGGGAGTGCCTCACACACACTCCTTTACACACACACACACACACACACACACAGACACACACAGAGACAATGTGAATGTGGAAAGGAGTTGAAAGAACAAGTATATGTCAAAGAACTGAAAAAAAAAAAAAAGTTCCATGCTTTTAACCACCTCTCTTTTTTATAAATACTCTCATTAAGTGCTATACTGAATGAAAGCAGCTGAACAAACAATCTTGGGATTACTGGAAAAAATACTGTGCTGAAATTTTGCAAGATTTTAGCCCACTACAAAACCCCATGTTTTTTTTGTCCAATCTGGAAGACAAATTGTTTCAATGAGTGAGGATTTCCTCTCTTTTCTGGCAGAAAAACTCACTGTGCATGTGTAGAACATTCTAAATAACCAAAAGCATCATGGGACTTGCTCTGCATAGGTCCCCACTCCAGACATTGCAAGGCAACACTGTTATTCCATATGTGGGATAACAAATCCACACAGAAGTCTAAACTACCACTTCCTGAAACGTACAAAATTACTATTGTTACAAGAAAACGTATACACACAAACCAAACTGAATTTATCTAATGCTTTATACAAAAATCACTTGAAGTGAAATTTTTCCCACAAGGAAGATGAAAAAGTAACACAGAAAAGCAGCTTGGGCTGCAAAGTGACAGACTTCAGCAGGCACCAGAGCAAGCAGGCAAATGTTAGCATTAATACTATTAAGAACACTGTCTTGCATATACAAGCAAAACATTTCTTTGGCAATCTCCTAGCCTCAAACACTTTATAACCTTGATACCCAAACTGAACTTCAGCACATTTTATGCCAGAATCCCTTTGGCATCTGCTTCAGTAACTGTCAAAAAAATATTCCATGTTTTGTCCTTTTTTTTCAGTGAAATATTTACTCAGGTATTCAATCAGGTAGTTTTCCTCTAAGCCATTGTTAACCTTGTTCCATTTCACTATCCCAGGCCAGCCCCACAACCAGGTTTCTGTCTTTCATCGATGGCCCAACTTGCACTCTTCCCAGTTAGGCAGTTCTGTGGAAGAGAGCTAGAGGTTACAGCACACAATAAGCCAGATAAGCATCAAAAATACCGCACTCTTGGAAAAAAGCAAATGTTGTGCTGGAACAGACAGACAGCAAAAGAGGTCTGTGAGGAAAGCCTTCTGCTGTACTCACCATTACTGGATGTCAACAGGAACATTTTGGTCAAGTTTCACTGCTGCTCTCCATGAGATACGTAGACAAGTCAGAAGATATTCAGAGAAGAGTAGAAAGAGGATAAATTAAGTATCTAACCTAAACAAAAGGAAATTGAAGGCAGAGAAGGTAACAGTCTTCAATTGTTCAGAAGGAAGATGCAAAGAGGAAATGAATGTATTTTCAAATTTAAAGAGGAAAGACTTTACCAAGACGGTGAGAAAAGCTTTCTTGACAGAAAGAAAAGCACACAAATAGATTTCATATATATATATATGTGTGTGTGTGTGTATATATATAGATATATGTATACATATACATCATATATATATTGTATCTTTTTATTAGGATGAGAACATATATCTATATGTTCTGTAAAGAGATGCTAATTGCTGTCAGAAATGACTTTGCCAACCCTGTCTTAGGGTGAGCAGGTTAGATCATTCCTTGGGGACACAGTTCAGCCCTGTGGTTCTGCATGCAGGCAAACCACCTTGCCCTTTCCCCAGCACCAAGTGCTCACTGAGGCCTATGAGAGGAGCAGTCCCTTTATTTTGAAATACAGAAACGAGAGACTTCAGTCTTGCTGTCCCTGGTCATCCTGGGTGAAGGCCAAGTACAGTCTGCCCATCAACAGCAAGTCTAAGGCAGAATGATGAAAGATGATGTGGCCATGTGGGGTACTGCAAGTCACCTGAACTGCACAAAAACCCAGTGTCCTTCCAATCAGCTACAGAGAAAATAAAATCAGGGCTTTACAGTTAGCTGCTAAGAGGTCTAGAAATAAGAAAGGGAAAAAGTCTACTGCAACACTACCTTTCACTTCTTTATACTTTACCAGCACATGATGCATACTATTTGAGGACATCAGCCTTTCCTGCAGCCTGCTTCTATATAAAGTGCATAGCTTTTCCCTCTCTTATGTGTATTTTGTCCACACAGATTACTAGTAGTTTGGGGTAAAACTATTTTACTTATTTACACCATCCCTCAAAAAACCAGGGATCTCGCTCATTTGATTATAAGCACTGACCAGCCATTAGCTGTCCAAACAAGTTACATCTCCCACCTCACTGTGATTTAGCTACAGCTACAAGTTTGGGTTCAGTCAGAGAAGTTATTTTTCCCTGCTAATATGTAAACTAAACCCACCCCCTGTCAGTTTAAAGTCATTACCCTTTGTCAAAGATCCCATTAAAAACATTCTAGATTGGGTTTTTTGGTGAAAACTGACCGGACTGCAGTCTTGGTACATTTCTCATCCACCACAACTACATGTTCCTTTGGCTTTTCCTTTTACCAGCCACATGGAAACTGGCAACACATTAAGAACTGAAGCCCTCTGAGAAAACAATCCAGGCAGAGCGGAACACCTCAGTAACAACATTACTAACACACGCTTGCCTCAGCACAGCCTCGTCCACAGCACATGCATAACTAAGTTTCAGCAACCTGGAGCCACATCTCATGCAAAGCAACTGTTGAGTTGTACTACAGAAGCTTTTCACAAACAATTTATCAGAACCATTACTGGACGGACACTTAGGTTGTACAGCTAGGACCAAGGGTGCTTATCTGAAAAGTGTATTTTTATTCCATGCAGATGCATTAGGATTGTTGGAATACTGGGCTTTGTTTCTCTGTGTATATATGTATCAAGCACACACACCCGTTTTCTGAACTTCAAGGAAAATAAACAGTTTATTTTATACTTCTATTCATCCTCCTTTTTTTCTGAAAAAGCCAAAGCCTCATGTAAGGGCATTGCAGATCTGGCTTCACTGACAGGGTACCAACAGCTGGCTTGAGCGAGGTCCATGTGGGCCACAGGAGATGTCATACTGCACTCATTTGGAAAGTACCCAGCAGCCACTCCTCAACTAATTCTGAAATCACAGAATGGTTGAGGTTGGAAGGGACTAGTCCAACCACCCCTGCTACAGCAGGTTCACCTGCAGCAAATGAGAAAGGCCACTTCTTCCTGGTTTGTATAAAGTTCATCAGAAAACCACTGTTTCCCACAGCAACTAACTTAAAAAAAAAAAAAAAATTTAGATAGGCATGCATGTGCAAAGCTGTTTTCTTAAACACAAGATAGAGAACTTCATGGACTAAACCCTGGCAGAAGGGTGGCCATTATTTTCCATAATGAGGCAACTAATATGGAAGTTACCTCCTGTTTCCTAAATACCAAGTGCACTAGTATCAGCAAACTTTTCAGAAACCAATGACGAAAATTAAGGAAAAAGAAAAACAAAACAAAGTTGTGGTTCAGATAAGAAAAAGTGCTGCCCATCTAACAACTTTCACTGATTTCACCAGAACTAAGTGTATTTATATACACATCTGAAAGGTAATTTGAAAAAATGGCCTTTAAATTCTGTTTTTGAAGACCAGTGGGCTTGGTTACACAACATGTTATAACCAAGTTTCTTCTACTTGGAGCATTAGGCAGTTATAAAAGGCTCTAATTACATCATAAACCTTGCAGTGTTTGATAATTTCTTAAGGGATTTGATAAAGGAAGCAGAAAGTTACAGAAATCTCAGTTTTACTTCTTAGTTTCCTAACCTTCTCAGCAGTGCAGTCATGTGGAAGAAGCCAATGTGAGTCACCAGATGAAAGAAGGCAAGTAAATACATTTTAAGTTCCCTTTATATTAAAAAAACATAAAAATCTAATAGTATAAGCAAGCTTCAGGAAGCTTTGGCTAAGGACTGAGTACCCAAGGTTAAAAACATTACTAAGCTTTAGTGTTTTGTAATAAAATCTCTAATTTCATGCTGTGTTCAAGCCAGCAGTTACTACCTGAATGAGCTCCCAAATTCAGTGCTACCTGGGCTGGGCAGCAAGGGCTACACACATCTGTAGCAATCTGCCATTGAAAAATGTGGAAAAATCTGCCGTATCCCAGCCATGGAGCGTTCCCCACCTGCCTCCAAGGTCATCCCTCAGCTGGGGGCGATGCACTACCTGCAAGGATGGGTTTTCCCCACACACTGCAGTCCTTCACTGAGCTTCTCCAGCATCACGTACATCCTGTTGCTTGCACATGAGACACATCATAGAAGGCTTGAAAATTCTGCATGGCCTCTTTCCTTTTAGGAACAATAGAGACACTGTTTACTACAGAAAGACTTAACAGTGCTGCTTTAGGGGGACGCTGCTGGCTTTACTTCCTTAGGATGTAAAGCATGATTCCTTCCTTAGGAACTAAGAAGGATGAAACTATTACTCATGTAACGACAGTAACTAGTTGTTTCTGCCATATAGCATGTGCTGCCCTACCAGGGAAAACATAAATATGTACCAAAGGACCAAGTTCTGCCCCCAGAGTTACAGGACCTTAACTCCAACAGGAAGAAGCATGCCCAAGAAAATCTCAGAAGGGGATTTTTTCCTTCAACGTTTGTCATACATGAAATATATGCATGTACAGCAATATCCCTGGTTTAATCGTTCTGGTATTTGTTTTCCATTAAGCAGTATGAAACTTGCTTTAGCAAATATGTTTTGTGGGTTGTCATCCATAGCTTGTTAACCACTATATTCATTTAGGTACTACGCATATGCTTTTTCAAATATAGACATAAGGGGAAGTGAAAATCATGCCAGAGAGCATTGGTTAGTTCCCAGGAAAGACAGCATCTAGAATTTGGCAGCCTTTACATGTGAGAAAAGTACAAACACAGTCAGACTCAAAATTTTAAGTCATTTGTGTGGGCCATTTTTTTTAACTTGGTGATCCCAGCTTCTACAATTATTTGTAGCTTAAGCTGGTCTTATTTTTTAATGCAAAATACCTACCCTGGTTTCCTCCTGTTGTATTGTACTAGAAAACAATGTGTGCAAAACACCTTCCCACAATTCTGAGTCCTTCCAGAAACTTATTTTTGCTGGACATTTGATGAAAATACTGTTGCAATTCACTGAATCGCTTCCAAACCTCTTATGGGACAGTAGTGTTGTTAAACAGAAAATAATGAGTTTTCACTGGCTCACCAATAAAGGAGAGAAGGAAAGTGGTCACACCAAATCATCAGAACACACTGAGACCTGGTCACTACCACCCAGCAGAAACTGGCGAAGTGATCCCCTAGGTCAGGCTGAAATTATTTAAATTACCTTCACAGATTACAGCAAGGTCTTGGGAGGTCTTGGATCCTCCCAAGAGCCACAGCCAACAAAGCCTTTTGCGCTTCTTGAAGCCTGGCTCCCTGCTTGGACAGGGATCAGCCTCCCAACATGGCACCTGGCTTGGGTGCACGACCAGGGGAAGCCCTGCTCCCCAGTAGTGGCATCCTTGGGTGGCAGCTGCCACCACTGAGTGAGGAATCTGCACCTCACATTCATGTACAGCAAATAATAAGCTCTACAAAACTACTGTGCTAGTGATGAGGCTTCCTAATTGGGAAAAAAAACACCCATTCCAAGCCATCTGTTTGGCTTACTGTTTTGTTATAGCCAAGATGAAAGAACCTTATCTTAAGCTTACAGCATTTTTCTTTTAAACAAAAAGATACTGTTGGTTCTGTTAAAAAACCCGAAACAAAAGAAACAAAACAAAACAAAACAAAAGAAACCAAACAACCAAAGAACACCCTCAAAAAAGCCCCCAAATCCCCACCATCAGCAGAAGTATCTATCTAAATGTGGATAACAAGAGGAAGCTGATGTCAAACATCCCCTGCAAATACTCCCTCCAGAGGGCTGTTTCCCCTGCAGTACTCAATTCCAGCCTGTCCTAGGAGCTGTCTGGCTCCCTTGCTCACCAGTGCTTCACTCCCAAAGCGTGGAGTTAGTCACAAGCAGACTTGTGTTGAAGAACATCATAGGGCTGGGGAGACAGGCACCGGAGCCAAGGCCAAAGGCAGAGCCTCCCCTCAACCACAACCATTCCTGTGCGGCTGCAGGAAGGGATGGCCATCACTTGGTGGTCTTCCATGCACTGCCCTCTCTTTGTTTCTCAGGGAATGGCCCTGTGCCCACTTTGGCTTGTTTGTCTATCCAGTTGGTAAGAGATGATGTTTAAAGACAAGTCTGGATGCTGGAACATAACACTGTTGAGGGCACAGGTTTAGTAGCCACCACCAAAGGTAAATTTATACTCTGCTGATGCCTCTACTTCTTAACACCCCAATTCTGGGATGGCTCTAGGCAGTGAACTATAAATTTCAACAGGGCTTCTGTATGCATGGTTGAGCTTAGGGTATTTAATACATTGCAATTGCAAAGGGTATCTGTAGAAAAAATGTATTTTTATCACCATTAAGAAGAAAAAGCTATTTATATTGACATTAAGATGAGGCCTTTTGGGTTAAAAAAAAAGCCAAACAAAACCTTCAATTATGTTCAATGTTTTAAATTCAAAATTAGGAGTTTATTCTGCAAACTGTGATTGCACTGTGAAAGGGGAATAAAACCATTCAGTGTGTTTCCTTGAGGTTTAAAGAAAGTAATAAAGACTGCATGTTTATAATATTTGCCTCAGCTCCTGAACAATAATTAGACACATAGGGGGACACAGTCAAAATTTTGATCTAGTTTACTTGAAAACAATTTAAAGGAAATATTAACTGATATATACATTGCTGAATCCCTCTGCCAATACTTGCTGATTATCCCAGCAGTTTTCCCTGCTACTGCTGTATGAAAGAAACAGCCAACTAATTCATTAACCAGGAGGTGCTGATTACATACATATTGTTATCAAAAGCACAAACTACACTTTTTCCCCTTCTCTCAGTTACAGTAATTTTAGGTGCTTGCAAAACAAGCAGACAGAAAACATTCAGCCTGAAACCCAATACTTAAATAATACTTGGGCACTGCTTCCTTAGGAACCCAAATAAGACACAGAGAGCATTTGTACACTCAAAGCCTAGCTAAGCACAGCTAATAGCTATTCTCGATTAAGTATTCTATTTTAAAAATGGGTAGATTTGAACAGACACAGAGCACTTGGTTTTGTTCCAGAACTGGAACTTTCCCTAATTTTACTTTTATACCTCCTTTAAATTCAATTAAATATCAAACAAAAAAAACCAAGAAAAAACATTTTCTTTTTTAATATGGCCTAACTACAGAAGATGGGGTTATACATGTAAGGAATGGATGCTGCCTTCTAATAAAATTATTCAACTGGGTATTTTCCATTTTACAGTCAAGTGAAAGAAGGCCCCAAAACCATGAAAAATTACCTAGAACTTTTATCAGCACTTCCTACCCATATATATTTATGAACACCAAAATTTGTAGTTACAACAGACTCTCCAATTATTTTCAGTAATTCACCACTGTGATGGCCAGAACCCCCCAAAATGACTACCTGTAGAACAGGCTAGTAGCTGAAGATAATTTAGAAGTAACACCCCCCAAGCCCAAATCTGTCATTGATTTAATACATCAGGTTTGGTCATCAAGTAAAACTAACAGTGCATGTTAATGTCATACATAATCACAATACAGTGTTATTGCTCTAGAAGACAAAGTGCTACATGATTCAATAAAATGCTTCTAGTGCATGATGTAAGTGAACTATTACAAGGTAAAACACAGGAATTTTAAAGATGCTCCTCAGCATCAAGACCTGCTCCAGGATAAGTTTTAAGGATATGATATGATCAGCATCTTGGTTGCCACATAACTGAAGACAAGAAAACAGGAAAAAAGTAGCTTAAAAAATCAACAGAAACATGATCTGAAATTTTCTTTCCTTAATTCTAGGAAAGATTTCCCCTTAGAAAGGAACCATTATAAAGGCAAAAGACGCCTATGCAGAGCTGGATCCTCAGATTTTTGTAGCTATAAAACACCTTGGCCAAAATTGTAGAGAAACCAGTTGAATAGAATATATAGCAACAGTCTCTGTGTCTGTAATTTGTTTTATGCTTTACATTTTTTGTTCGTACTAACTTGGTAATCAGGAACTTAAACCACTGCCTGGCTGAAACAAAACTAGTTTTCGCTTAAGTCTCTCCAGCACTTCTAGTCACTCTGCAAGGTCACACTGAGGAGCAGTGATATCAAATACCAGGAAAAGCAAGACGTTTTGCCAAGGAGGCAATGTCCAGTGCCTCCCTGGCACAGGGCCGACAAAACAAAGACAATGACTCTGGGAAATGCCTGCTTTCACTTATTTAGCCCTCCAAAAGAAAACACTGAGACCCATCACTTTAATTGAAGAGAGTTTTATACACCATTTTACTTCATCAGATAATATTCTAGATGGCAAAGCAGTATTTTTGCTATGGCCAACTTCTGATGTATTTCAGCAGCTCCTTTTCCTTCTTTCCCTGATAAGCCAAAGTATTCTACTTAATATTATTTTGCAAACTCTTGGGCAGAATGTTAACTACAAAAGGCTGGTGGATTTACCTTCAAGAAGCCTAATAGTTAATGGCAGTAACTTTTCAATGACAAAAATATTACATGTTTTATAGTTCTTACAGCCCTGCATCACCCTTACACCATGAAAATACTCATGCTTTCCCTTACCACTCTGGTCACAGTACTCACATGAATTGGCATTAGGTTCAGAAAAGGTAAAACTGAGTATTTTTGTGCTAGAAGGATGTCTAGCGCAGTGGCACAATACTGCTTCTAGCACGTCATGTGATGGCTGCTGAGGGAATGCAATACTTCAATTCAATGAGCTTCTGAAGGCGTGCCCCAGCCACCGACTGCAATAAGGTACCTTTATTCCCTTCTCAATATCTCACACAACAGCTGGATATCCATGCCCAATATTATTCTGTGCAATGTCCTGAGTTATACCACAAATGGCTTATGTAACACAGCTAAACCAAACTGCTCTGATGGCAGCGATGAATGGGGACTCTGTTGTTGCAGCCTTTGCCAACTGCGTGCATCACTCTCGGTTCCGCTAGCGCAGAGCGGGGACAAAGGCTATATTCTCTCCTTTATGGCAGCACAGCACAGTGATGATGCTGTAAATTAAAGAAAGCACAACATGCTGACAACAGACTCATTACTACCTTCTTACTCTCAGTTCCAATACATAAATATAGCATAGAGCTCCTCACATTGTGCTGAAAATAATGGGAGAAGGGAATAAATGTGGGACAGCCTTTGCACAGCTGAAGAACATAGATACCACTTCCTCCATCTGGATCTAATTTTGTTGGGTGCTTTTTGCACCAACCATCTATCCTAGTTCTTACCTTTTCTTCTATATATTTTCAGAGGATATCAGTAATTTTAAAAACAATCTTCTCTGGAACAGGAAAATCTATACTCCTGTGAGAATCTCCACCACAGCCTCTTGTAATATCTTTCTCCAATGTCTTTATTTCAGACAAATAGAAAAAAATAAAGTTTGAGGAAATATCTAAGCATGTTTCTTTCATAACTAGATGTAGATATTTCCCATAGAGGTAAGTAAATTATATAGTTCTGATTCTTCTGTAACGCCTTGTTCTACCCCTGTTTCCTGTCCACTCTCCCTCTCCCCCACATATATATATATATATATATATATATATATATATATATATATGACCTGGGCTGTCTGGCTGCTAGGTGTGAGCTCAGTATCATCAAGATATTGAACATAACCTAAATGGAGACTTCAGAAAGCACATATCTAATAATAAAGCTGTTTGCAGAAAACCGTGGGAATTCCAGAGAATATCACAAGCCTAGAAGGGTAAGTATGCATACAGAAAAACCAGACTCAATTCTGATGTCCCAAGAGAAAACACTTCTGTATCAGTACTGTGGTTGCCTCAGGAACAAAGAAATGCCCATCAGCACCCTTATTATCTATAGAAAAAAAATATATGCACAAACATTTGACTACTTTCAAGAAGTTTTATCAAGATTACACACAGTACTATTAACAACTACAGTGATCAAAGACTAAAGCGTACCTGACCATGCCTGACACTGCCACCAGTGCCTTGGGCTAAACAGCCCCACTCCTACCCAGCCTAGATGAGCCACTGGTTAAAAAAACAACCCAAAAAGCCCTGGATGTGTTCACAATCTGACATTTCATGGAGATAATTACATTACAATTCCCATAATGTTTAGAAATTAGAATCAAAATTGGAGAAACAGTGAATGTAATTCTACTGCCAGGAATAAAAAAAACAAAAAAAACCCCGTGAAAGTTCTCAGGTTAACAAGACCCTGAAACATATCCCTCATGCAAGCAGAAACACAAATTGTAACAGTCACTAACAGGAAACACGTTTTTCTTTTTCTGTGTTTCCAAAGGAAGCAGAGAATTTGGTGCAAACATGCTCCTTTTCTCAGAGGCGGATTTCTACAAAAGTTAAGGCAAGCAAAAAGTCACTATGTGAAAGCACAGAGGAAACATGCAGCCCACCCCAGTCTGTGACAATAATTTAAATACTCTGACAAAAAAAAATAACCCTGAAAATAAGCTTAGAAAAAGTTCAACCATTATTAACAGCTTGGACTTTAAATACACAGAGTGAAAAATACAGCTACTCATGGGCCCAATGTTGGGCTAAATTAGCTGCTGGTGTAAGTAGTGCCCGATGCTAGTTTTAAACTGGATTTGTTGGAGTGAAAATTGCAGTCCTGAGTAGTCTGCGACACAGTGACTGACCTGAGTGCCAAGGGACAGTGCTGACAGGTTTACAAGGATCTTTTGGTCACCTTCAGGGGGGAAACTGTATCAACTGAGGGAAAAATCAAGACAAAAACTCCACAAAGGCTGCTGGCCTCTTCCCCATTGCTTCCAATTACATACTGTACTTTAAACCATTCTTACAGAGATACTGGTGAAACCAATCCAGTGACAGCCAGAGTCTAATCAACTTCTTTGCCAAACAAATGAGTCCCTGTGAGCAAACCCTGAGAAAAAAGAAACTTGTGCCTGCTGGATGCAGCCACAGCAAACAGGTTCCCTATGCCACTCACCTGCTTCTGCAGGGATTTAAGCCGGAGAGAGCATACTTTGACATGAAACTCGATAATCACTGAATTTCCCCCAAGGAAAGTACAGTATGGTAGAAGCAGAAAAAAGAAAAATCAAGGACTTTGATGCTGCACAAAAATGCTTACTGACATGAGCAACGAGAAATACCAAAACTCATAAGTTTACTGACTTCCATGCAGAACATTTCAAATCAGCAACCACTCAAAAATACACTATGCTTAAATATTCCAAAACCAAACATTTTGGGTTTCCTTATGCAAGATTTTCTTCTGTTTTAGAAGAACCATTGCATGCCCTGTAAAGTTCCTCTGCTCCCTTTGGCTTTTCCCTTTTGAATTTCCCTTTTACTTGCTGACAGTGTTTTGAGGTGGGTTTTTTTTGGGGCTTTCTTTTTAAAATATTTATTTATTGAAACACTCCATTGGAAAAAGGCAGCACCGATACAAAATTATTTCTTTAAATCAAGTCACACATTTCAATACCATGTAATTACCTTGGTAAGAATCTGACAACTTTTACTTACATGCCTTAACTTGCTCCTTTGCATTCTGTAAGATATTTTGAAGTCATTAATTGAAAATTACCGTACCCTCTCTGGTACACAAAAGGAGCCTTCATCCTACACCCACGGTCATTCTGTGTCATTAATCTGCTGCATGATTCAAGCACATCTGGATTTCTGGTAAGAGCTTATGACCAGTAATAAAAACTATATATAAACTAGCTCAGTTTGGACTCCTGCATTCATTTGGGAAACTGTCAGCAGAAGCTCTCCCCTTGGTTGTAGCTGTATTACACAACACCCAGTGTGCAGGAATTGTTTGTGGAAACATTTGGTATTTTTAGGCCTGGCCTCTCAATGGGAATTCCACACTGAAAATAAAGGTATCATTTATACACTCAAACCCCTCATTGAATGCTCTGTTACAAATTTACATACAGGGGGTGGAGGGTGAATTGCTCAGCTATAAGCTGGAATTTACAAACGTTCTTAAGCACCTGCTGAAAATAACTATGAATTATGCTCTTGACATGAATACATGCTTCTCATTTTCTGCAAAGAAAAAGACTCGGCTCAATACAGGACAGAAATGCATGTAAAATGAATCAATATTGAAAGAAAACCCACAAATCTGCGCTTCTAATTTCTAGTTCTTGTCTTAGTTGCTCAAGTATGTTCTTTTAATCTAATTTTTAAGGTCAGATACTCTGTATACAATTTTTCTTGCCAGAAAACAAAAAGAAAAGTAAATAAAATAATGTCTAAAAAATATTTCCATGGGCATTAATAATGAATAGAAAGGAATGATGAGGAAGAAGCAAAGATGACTCAGCTGGAATACTGTAATATTTACCCCCGCCTTTCTCTCAGCTGCAGGCTCCAATATTAGTGTCAGATAAGGACAGTTAGGGACAAAATTTTTCTTTGAAAATATATTTATCCATTTAACTGCAAACTGCTTTTCTTGTGACTGTATGGAGGATTTTGACACTGAGCCTGGAAGCATTCCTGTACTTCCTCACCACCACAGGAGCACAGTTATTAGGAAGGGGATGAAGCAACCACCGTGACTTGGAAGAGCATTCCTGTAGCAATTCCTCAGCTCTAGTTTCTGAAGAAAGAAAATGGGTGGGGCAATTGGATTTGTTTCTGGAAAAAGCTCATCTTTTTTTCCAATGAGCTTTTTACTTAGAAGTCTGTATTGTTATTTTAATGAATATTTAGAAGAGCTAGCAAGAGCACCAAAAGAAGCCAAGCAATGTGTGGATCCAGCAGAGTTTTACCAAGGGAGCAAAGAAGAAACATGCCAGGAGTGAGCCATCCCTTTCTCCATGTGTTGGCAGACCCCTGGATGGTTTGCACACATCTGGTCATCGACACAACACAAAAAGCAGCAATGTGGCTGGCTTCATGCACCCACGCTGCAGCATCAATAGCCCTCTACAACTTTTAAACACTAAGTAAGCAGATCTGCAGTTCTCACATTGGGATTTATATATGAAGCAGAAGGAACAAACCAGGCTTTTTAAAATTCGTTTACCACACACATTTTTTTGACATAGGCACACATAAAGGATACTCATGTCGATTTTCACCAATGCAGCTTCACATCAAGTTCTTCAGCACTCTTGGGCACACAGATGGCAACAGTGGTGGAGAATAAGTTTTCCTCCCTCCAGCCAGCCGAAAGTCTATTCCCTCTATCTTTCCATGAGGATCTCATTCCTATGATTTGTGTTTTATGGTTCCTAGGCTAGTTCAGTTCCACAGGCATGAAGTCAGCTGCTTCACAGAGGTTGCACAGAGATGAGAATTCCACAGCCAGAACACAACTGGGGCCAGGCTCTGCTGAACCTGCTGGTGATTCAAAATCAAGAGTATGTGCCCTAGTCCACTGCACAGGCTCGCTCTACACACAGTTCTTCATGTTCAGCAAAACATCTGTCATATTCACTGCAACAGCCCAGCCAAACAGAAGACACACAAACACAGTTGCAGGGACAAGGAGAAGGACTTGGCCACTACTGAAGGAAATTAATTCACAGCAGCAAGATATCCAGATGTTAATTACTTCTCAGGATGAATGAAAGTCTAACCATGTCTTCAGGCACTTCATTTCAGGAATTAATTCACCACAGAGAGCTTCCCTCAGATAAAACTCATAAGGGGAAAGCACAGACTGGGCAGCTGGTGATGCTGTTCAGAGTCATGTCCCACTGGCAGTGTAAGGCATGGGCCCCTGGACAAACATATCTGTATTTCAGCTATCTATATCCCGTAGTGCTAGGCACAAATACATGAGCAGGTGAGTCTTGTAAAGAGAGCCACAGAGCTCACACATTTTAGGGTAGGGTGCTGGTGGAAAACACTGGGTCAGCAGTGCTGCCTGGGGCAAGCAGGAAAGCCCCAGCTTCATTCCCCAGCATGCTTCTACATGGAGATAATTAGGCCTGATCCAGCAAGGACTTTGGGCACAACAGCTCCTCAGGCTTTAGTAGAGAGGGGGTGCCTACACACCTTGGTTATGCTGTCTCTTAATCCTCCTGTGCCTCCAGTTCTTGACTTTGTGGCAGTTGTAGCAGCAATATCTTATTTTCAAAGGCCTGCTGAAAGAAGTGCAGCAAAAACTATGGAAGACCCCAATGACAGTTGGTGAAAAATGTGAAAAGCAGAAGGGGAGGGAAAAAAAAGAAAATTATAAGAAAAAAAATAAGCCAGTAATATCAGTTATAGACTTGCTTGCTATGAGAGGAGGGCAATTGTTCCATTTGTTGCTTGCATATGTTTACTTTCTATCCCTTTCCAGTCCTCAAAACCTCTGCCAGATCGACAACAGAAGTCCTTCTGTGTAAACAGAAATCTTTGCTCTACAAGCCCAGGTAGAAGACTAATAAGAAACGTTGCACAGGATATCAAATGCCACAGAAATATAGCAGGTGGAGGGGAGAAAAGGTCTGTGTCATCAGAGGGCACAGAAAAGATACTGAGTTTGCTTTGGAAGAAAAAGAGTCAAGTCATCCTGTGCAGGAATTCCCTGCCCAACTCATGAACACAGCACATTGTCTTTCCTTTCAGGCAGTCACATTACGGGGAAGGGGAGCCATGGCTTTTCAAAAGTATCCCACCTTCCTGGTGTTATCCCTGTGTGAATATTCCCCTTCAAAGTTAAATCACTCTACCTAAAAATTCATTGAGAACAGCTTAATCCTTGTGTAAGATGTCAGTTTTTAAAGAGGCATCATTTAAAAGGCAAAGGGTAAGAAACAAAAAACATAAAAACAGAGTCACAAGAAAGCAAAGGAGGGGAGGAAGGGAGGGAAAGGATTCCGTTTTTCCTCTCTACAAAGATTGTTTTGATACAGTATCCCTGTTGCATGAATTTTCCATATGCCTGTGTCAGATCCACTCTTCAAGCCACATAGCTGTCAGATGCTCATTTTTTATGGCGTGCTTACGTGGCAGGCCAACTTTTCTGTTGAATCAGTCAGTTTTTCACAAAGTTGGGATCTGCAACCCAGAAAGATGTGCATGCTCCTCTGGCCAAGAAGTCTCAACTTTGCAGCAGAAGTGAGTTAGCAAAGCAAACCGCTATCTCTGGTACCCCAAAACTGTTATCAGGATCAGTACTTTTGCATGGAAAAAAAACCACATTACCACATTATGAGCAACATAAGGAATAGTGACTATTCTCCACACATATATGAAGCAAATATCATGATGGAAATGCATCTGAATGATCAGATGCTATCATAGATTGGCAATTCTTAAAACAATCGAGAAAAATCTCACACACTTTTGTACCTGCTCAACTTTCTTTGTCTTTAACAAAATGAGGGGCAGGAGACAATTAGTTCATGAACTAAAGTCTTAATACTTAAATTAAAACTTAGTTTTGTTACATAAGAAACACAGACACTTTTTCCTTTAGTCATATCTGATTAGGAAACTCCATAATCCCTCAACTGAAGTGAAAATATCAATCACATCAGTATCACTTTACAAGGCTGAGGGAGGTGAGTGCACATTTTTCACCTTACATCCCCAGCATTTAGCATCTGAAAGATTATCTCCATTCTCCATGCCACATATTTTGCTAAAATAAAATTTCATATTTAAATGCAGCCTAAATGCTAATCAGGATGCAAACATTTAAATAACAGAATGCAGATCCGCTAATCAAAACTGATTACCAGCTTGCTTTCCATTTACTGGGGGCTCTTCTGTAAAATGCCGCCTTAGGTACCGTTGCCAAAATTGCGTTTTTAAAGACTCTTGGAGAAAAAGCTGATTACTTACATTGGCTCAAGAGACACATTTTAGGATGGTGTTTCCTAGAAATGTGAGACTGAAATCTACTTGCAGGTAACCACTACATAAATGTGCATCTACATGAACCCTTTTTGTTATCACCAGGCTTTGTCTCCTCTCTCCCTTTTTCTTGTAACAGTAGGTTTTAAAACATTTCAGGTTTCTGAATGCTCTTGCAGAACTATGTGGTTAGCCAGAAACTTTCAGCTCTGGAAAACACTGACCACTACATCCTTTTAAGGCCAGTATTTCCCACCTGTAAGAAATTAATATTCCGATTCCCCCGTTTCCAAACATTTTTAAACAGTTTTTATCAATTAATACATCCAACTACAGAAAGCCAACACTAGTGAGCTAGGACTGCCACTGGCCATGCTGTGCAAATCATGGTTTACCAAACTGAAAATCAGAAATTCACAAGCAGCATTTATAAGATTTTACCACTTGACCGCAGGCAATACTAAGGTTCACAGAAAAATATATTCTAATGGCTTCAATCAATCTGCTACCCTCGAGGCTACAAAGTGACGCAAGAAAGGAGGCTGTGAGGCATGTGGGGCACATCAGCCCGCTTATCACACACAAGTTTCCTTTGACTAAAGAGATCTACTGGAAAATCTGGTCAGTGTTTTGCTAAAGCATGGAGGTTGAACATTCAAAAGAAAAGCTGCTAGAATGTGTATCTCCTACAAACGGGAAAATCAAGAACTGCTCTGCCCATCCCCTTCTCCTCCCCCTCCCCCTCCCCCAAAAAAGAACAAAAGTGCTAAAATTACTGTAAAAGTTGGGAAAATATTCCAATATTAACTCTTTTTTTTTTTCACTTCCAAGCAGTCCTAAATGTGTTTATACAGACCTATGAGAAATGCAGCCATATGTACACTTCTTTTATCTTGGAGACGCTCTTTGTAGAAACACTGCCTAAAGTAACGGGGTCAGTTTTCAGATATATTGAAAACCCGTTATTTGTCCTTGCTTCCCAAGCATGTAGCATACAGGTATCCCATCCTTCAAACCTGGATTCTCTATAGCCAGCTTCTTGTTCTGCTTTCCCAAAGCACGTTACAGATGTTGCTCCTGAAGAACACACTTTTACCGTTTTTTTTTTATACCTGCAACTTGGTTCAGGGAGCACACTGAAACATGTGAGATGTTTGCAATATCAACGGTTTGTGAGGTTTAAGAACAGGAGGAAAAATCAGGCAGGAATAAGATGACACTATGAATTTGCCTGTTTCCTAGATGCCCATTAGACTGTTTGTCATACTTGCATTAGCAGGCAGAATGATAGAAAAGAAAAAAAGCACAGAAGAAAAAAAAAGCTGTTAAAAAAATACAGTCTTAAAGGATAATGTACTATTCATTTATTTTTGAAAAGGCATGACAGAAGTCAGTCATAAGATACTGGGAAAACATTAATAATTAAAATGTGTTTTGTGCCAAGACCATAGCCCACCTGGGTGTATGAAAACGTCCCATGAGCTCTGGGATGTGCCCCCATCTGCATCTGATGCCCATTCACTCTAGGATAGGATTCTAGCCTAATTAATTAGCTTAAGAGAGACTGACCCTTTCAACAGGGAAGCAGACCCACATTTTAGCAGCCAAACAAGAGAAACTGGCTTGCTTTCTTCCACTGCAGCAATGGATATCATGTACGTGAATAGGGATGGCAGCCAGGTTCTGCAGCAATCCTGGTACCAGACCTTGCTGAAAGGGCACTGAAGACCAGCTGCATTTCATCAATCTGAAAAAAGTAAAACCACCCTGTACCAGAACAGCAATTTCTCCTGGTATCTCCAAAAGTTACGTCACCATTTCAGAATTTCAAGACAAAAAGGAAAAAAAGCACATAAAGAAAACACTATTCTGAACACACTAATGGACACAAATATCCAGATATAGCATATGTAAGTAGTGTTCTAAAATAAATGTAAGATTTTATTGTCACAGAAATGTATTGTGTTTAAAGTAAAGAAAAAAAACACCAGGGGAAAACAAAATTAAATGTTCCATAAACTGTTACCACAAAAAAGGGTACTATCCCACCTCCTAACAAATGCATGCAATACTTTAGACAAATGCAGCAAGTCCCCATTGTAAACTACATACAGTATGTTTGAAAATTACTAAATCATTCCTGCAATAAAGTTTCATATCTTCAGAGTTTCTAATCTGCCTCTCAGCCACAGAAGCACTGCCCTTACATTGAAGAAGGCAATTCTCTTTTATGATTCAAGGCATTAGACTATGCAATGTACATATTTTGCTCTGTCTCTGGACAATGGAGAATTACAGGAACATTTGGACATATTAGGTATTCTGCTGATAAAAATTACGGAATACAGTATTTTAAACACCATTAATACATACACCATTGTGTTTCATAGAGCTGTGACAGAAATACTTCCTTGTGTAAGAAATTCTAAAGCAGGGAGAAGGGTAAAATCCATATATCAGCTGAGTACAAGACATGCACTTCTCTTCAGAAAGCACAGTGGCTAGAGATTCCTTACAGGTAATGGAACAGCAAAACCACCACAGAAATTATATTTTAGGTGCCTCTTCCGTACACTTTTTTTCCTTTTTCCTGGCTCTGTATTCTGTCTGCATTGCAACCTTTAGGGTAAGAACAAGCCTGCAATCTTCCATCTGACTTAACAGAGCTCGGTAGTTAAAAACAATGCCATTTAATATTAACTTACCCTACTTCCCAGCCCCCAAAATTAGGCCAAAAATCAGAGGAAATCATGCAGTGTGCTCTGGATATTCCATGACTACCACCACTGGCAGGGAGTAAGCCACATATTTCATAGGTAACTAGGAACACACACACAGCTGTTTTGTAGTGACACTATGCTACAGGCTCTGGCTCAACCTCTGCTTTTCCTCCCTGCAGCTCATTCCAAAGCTTTCCCAGTTTCAGCTCAGGAGGTCTGCCCTGGGATTTGCAAAGGGGCCTTGCTGGGAATTTATCTTTTAAACACACAGGAATTCAGGGGGAAGAAAGTTCATGGGGTATTTAATATATATTCTCTACTTACTGTTTCTGTTTGTGTTCAAAGATGTTAAATTCAGTTTACTGCAATAGCCACATGCATATGACAAAGATTAAATTTTCAAGTACACAGACTTTTTCAACTTTGCCGTAACAAAAATCCTCTTTCCACTTTTCACAATATGTGAATCTTTACAAAGACATGTCTTCTTCAGCCTGCCACCAAAGGTCATACAGGAATTGCTAAGTCAGCATAGTCCCTGAGCAGCCTCATTCTGAGAGAAACTTTAAAGGCATTTAAAAAGCTTTTATTTAAAAACAAACAGCATTGCTTCACCTACTGAACTAGAGCTTCTCTACTTCCTCCATAAATGCTTTACTGAAGGCTCCAAAAATCTGCAGCGGTGTTTTATTTCCCCCTTTCTTCCTCTTAATGTAAATATTCTGAGTTATGATACATTTAAACAAGTGGTGTGAAACTGCACTTTGCCCAACCCATGTCATTTGGAAACTTAAAGTCCAGTTTATTCATCTGTTTTAACACAGCAAAGAAAATCTTACTTTTTCAACTAAGAGCCCTAGTTTCTCTCTCCATAATCTTATAAACCATTACTGAACTAAAATGCTAACACAGAAGTCCAACATACCAAAGAATAAACCAGTCTAGGAAATTCATACTGGTATAACCAGCTCTCTGAAAATGTGTGGCTCTAGTATGTCTCTTTTACATTTTCCAGCATAAACATTTACAGCAACTTCCAATCTGAAATCAAATTGTCTGATTGTAAGAATAAACTCAGAATACACACCATGAAAGGGAACAAACAATTTCTGGATTAAAAACTGAAACAAAAAAACATAACCCTCAAAACAGGGTCCTTTGCAAAGTTTCCTGAATACATTAAGGTGAGCTACCCCTAAAAAGTGACTATTTTAAAGGTAGCAAATGACTGTGGTTGGAAAAAAAATAGTTCTCACTTTTTCAGCAATTTTGCAAAGGGTTAGGTCAAACAGATACTCCCACCTAACATACAGACAACTATGTTGCTACCGAGCTCCCTGCCCAAGGTCCTGAAGGCCTGTCCACCCTGCCAAGGACAGGGAATTCTTTCCACAGGCAAGAATCCTCACCTGGAGGAGCAGGCAAGTGTTTGGGACACAAATCCTTTCACGCATAGTAACACAGGCAGATGCAAGTTTGAAGGAAACAATTACTATGCTTGCAAATTCCTCTGGTATCTTTCTTATTACAGAGAATTAATTGGAAAAAGGTATTTTTAAATGGTAACAATGTTCTTGGATAGTTTATTGGGCTGGATATAAGACTGTGCAGAAACACTACCACAACTGCAAAGCCCTGTGGACTGATACCTTCAAAGTTTGAAAATACTGACAGGAATGAACAGAGAAAAATGCATAGTTCTGAAGCCCTAAAATGTCAATTGTGAAAAAATGAGACCACAAGCCTTTGCTTGTTTCAAAGCAGTCATTTAAGATGTAGTTGACCATAAATCTGCAAGAAGGCTCTCTTAACCAAGGTTCTCCGGAATTTTGCTTTTTACATGTTAATTTCTGATGGTTACGTATCAGTGGTCGACCTTGGGTTTTTTATTTGTTGCTTTGGTTTTTTACACACAAACACATGCATACACACACACACACACGCACCCTCCCGCCATTTAAAGTTACTTTATGTACACACACACAGCAACCCAAATATCTATTCTGACATGCAAGGATTAAAAAAAACCCAGCAAACTAAACAAAAAGCCATATTCTTCTGAATGCTCATAAAAAAGCTTGGTTCTTAGAAAATGTAATTGTTCCTGGCCACAATGACTGGTCTTACTTTCATCCCAAAGCCAACTGCCTGCTGTAATAGAAATACTTGAAAGAACAACTGTTGAAATTTTACTTTTTGTTTCACTTTTCACAACTACCATTTTCTTCATGACCTTCCTAACACGCTGGAGTTCATGCTTCAGCAAATGTCAAATTCTGTAGCATTTCTTACTCCATGCTCAATTAGCAACAAAGAAGATACAGGATGTAAAGGTGAGGCAGAATTAAAGACCTGCACTGTTTCCACTTCACTGTATTCTGAAAGAAATCTAAACTGGCTTATACATAGCTTTCAAGTCCCAGTTCACTGCTGTTTTTTTTTGTTTCCATAGGAATTCAATTTTTTTAACATAACCCTTCACCATTCCTTTCCAGCTCAAGCCTGATATCTAACTGCAATTATAATGGTTTTATATTCCATAAAAATATCATTTGTTGTTTCTTGAAATCAAAGGAGCAGAACTAAGCTCCTTCCTCCATTATTTTATTTTCATCAACATTCTTTTAGGTATTTCTTTGCAATCCTGTCAGCTGGAATACCATTCCTATATCTCCCTCCATGTTATTTTAACTCTCTCTTAAAGCACCTCTTTTCACCACAGTCTATATCCAGATTCTCTTTGTATTATCCCAGTTTTCTTTTCCCAGTATTTAGCATGCACATGCAGAAACCTATAAATACATATTCAAAGCTGTCAGTGCCAGCTATAATCATCAAGTTTAGTTTTCTGGACCTCCCTTTTAATTCCTTAAATCTTAGCCAAACTTTCTTCATTCTGAATTAAAGTGATACGCCAAATTTTAGAGGGAGTGTTTTATTTTATTTTCCATTAAGGTGTCAGCTGAAACCACTTCAGTTTCCTGCTGGTTTATCAGTACAATAGAATTCCTAAAGTCATCTATTAAGAACCTGCACCACTTGTGAAGTCTGGAAAGCCTCTTCAAGCAAGAGGCTCAAGGCAGACCCTGCCTCTGCACTGTCTCTGCCTGGCTGCCACTGCCACCAGATCTGGCTCCAGCAAGGGTGTACAGCATCAGGGAACAACCAACCCAGTCCAGAAAGCTAACCCAGACGATGCTGGCATAACTTGCTCTGGGTGCCACTACCTCTTCCATGGTGGGGCCAGCAAACAGACAAGTGAGAAGGGCAACACACCAAGAAGGGCAGCACATGTGGGGAACAACCATCTGATGTGGATGGGAGGCAGGACCACTACACCTCCTCCTCTTCCAGCAGCAATGGCTTAAACCAGTCGCAAAACCAACTTGGAAATTATGACATTAAAGATGTTCCTCTCTAGAGACTCTTCCTGCCAGTGAGTATTCCCTTCTGGCTTCAGGGGCTTTCTCAGCAACAGCATGAAACTCTGACATACGATGATGAGCAACCACTGATAGGAGAGACTCCTTTCTCCACAGCCCTGTGCCAGGTCCAGGTAGGGCACACCAGCACACACTGCTTGGCTCACACAACAGAAACCTGTGCTGCAGCCTGAGGTCCCACCACGTCGATGATTCATAGGAGAAGGTTTGTGGTTCGATACGGTGGAATTTCTTGGATTTTTAGTTTGGTATTTTAGAATCTAGGAAGTAAGCCTTAAGAATACCTTTTAAATGTTAAGATTGTGAGGTGAAGCAGCAAGACGTTGGAGGATGCCAAAAGCAAGGGTGTTTACACAAACGAAGCCAGTGCACAAACTGGGCTGCGCTCACTGCTTGGCTCTGTTTACTACCAGTTTCTTCATCATCTTTTCCGTTATTTAGCCACCGAGTGTCTGCTTCACAACACTAACAACTTCATCTTCTGAGTCATTAAAAGCTGATGTGGCACTGGTATCTTCAGTTTACGCAGAAAACAGGGGCACAGAGACATTAAGAGACAGAGAGAGATTAAAAGATATGCCAAACCTGTTGGCTAATTTTGGATCTTCAGCTTACATCACTTCACTTAGACCTTGATTTTTTTGGTTTTAATATCCCTAGCACTTTTGCAGTATTTTGCACCAAACTGTCACCATAATAGAACAACTGTGGTTGCAAAAGCTCAGAACTTGTGCCTGGGTATCTCAAGTCAGGAAAAGTGCAGCACTTACCATTAGTGGGTGGCTGCAAAGGTTTGGTGTAACAGAGTCTCTCAGTCTCAACACAAGAAACTCAGTGGTAGAGGCAGAAATTCAACACAGCTGACTCAAGGCAACAGTGACCAGTATTATCCACCCTACTGTTCCTTCCCGTCTTGCAATCCACTCTCAACAGGCTTTGTCCATCACCTGTGGCTGCTGACACAAGACCCCAACCATCCTGTGCAGTGAATAGGTCTACAACCTGCTGAAAACACGATTGATTAAATTTAGGAACACGGCACAATGAGAGAGGAACAATACAGGTGA
Organism: Pardalotus punctatus; assembly: GCA_013400915.1. Lineage (NCBI taxonomy): Eukaryota > Metazoa > Chordata > Aves > Passeriformes > Pardalotidae > Pardalotus > Pardalotus punctatus. The sequence goes on along the minus strand of VZTX01027278.1, from coordinate 7,914 downwards.
CGGGAAAAGCCGGTAAACTGCAGCTTTAAATCCTGCCTTTCTTACACCATGGAGTATTTTGGACAGTTTTTCACATTTAGATATCATTCACATTACAATAAAATTTAAGGGCTGCAGGCACATTGATACCTAATGTGAAAGATGCTGGACCATACACACAATAAGACACAGCCTAAAGATCTTACACCTTAAACCAGTAAAACAGAAAAAAGCAAAGAACAAAACATTATCCCTCCATATCCCAAATGAGAAACACAAGACACACAGAAAGAGAGTACTTCTGTGGTCTACAAGAGATCTGTCAATTCACTGCATTACAGGTAAATCTGCTGGTACTTCAGCTGGTAACAGAACAACAGAGCCATGCATTCTCTCTACCTTCATGAGAGAGGTTTGGGGTTCAAATTTTGTTCGTAGAAGAAATTATACAAAACTACCTGATATGTAGAAACAAAAACTGCTGCCGAATCATGGGATATTTCTGTAGTGAAGTCACCAAGTCAAAACTCTGATTTGTTGTTCCACCTGTGTCTCACTGTTGCTCCAGAAACTTAAACAACACACATATGCAACATCTACACAGATGCCCCCCAGTAAGCCACAGAGTGCAGACCACCAGCACTCCTGATGTACCAATACTGCACCAGCAGCCCCTCCAGAACTAAATCCTAAATTAGAGCATTATTTTTGTCTCAGAAACAATACCAAGACCCAAAAGTCAAACATGCTTTTACATTGCTTTTCATTCAAGGAAGCACAAATTCTAGAAGCAAGCCTTGAGAAAGCTCAACATTTTTATTAAATCATTTGATGAAAATCATGAATAAAGCACAGCACACCAATCAATTCATAACTTTTACAGACTACACAACCAAACACTAATAACAAATATCAATCTGTCAGCTTTCAAAGTAGACAGACTTACTGCAGCACTGAAAGAACATTACAATTTTAAAACAACGCAAAGAGACTTAGCTAACTCACACTTGAGAAGCAGAAGATACCCAACTCTTCTGAACATGGGAAGGCCAGAACATACACAGCTTTCCAGCAAACTTAAGCATGCTTTTCAGATTACTGCAAAGCTATCAGCCTATTGAGTAAAGTTATTCACATTATACTTGCATTTCCTTATCAAATGCAAAGCCCTAAAAGATTTGGAAGTGGCTATTGAACATTATTGGCCTGTTTGTCATTGTTTACAAAGAGAAATACTTGATTGAGAAGGAAAAACATCAACAACTTGTCTTCTGAAAAATAACAGAAAGCTTATCTAGAAAGAGACAAAATTCAAAATATTTGTTACAGTTTTGTTTTGGTGAATCACAGCACTGTGTTAAACAGTGTACACATAACAAAAGTTTTCATTTTAAACTCTGCAATTGGGTACTTCTAAGTAAACAAAAACATGAGTTGTTTTTCCTTCTACATCCTCACAACCATCTGACAACAAACCAAGCCCACTCAGCCCTGCTAAAAGCATGATTCTCTAATGTAACTGTACTTCTGGGAATACATTACAGATTCCATGAAATGTTTTGTTACACATGTGGATCAATTTGCCATAGGGTGCAACCGCAGGCAAAGGAGTCTTTCTGCTACTTTTAGTGAGCTAAAATGGGTAAATAAAAATAAGAAAATGCAACCTCTGGGTGTCTGAACAAGACAAGCTCTGTTCCTTTTTTGCAAATGTTTTCCTCTGTTTTCTGAAGGAGGAATGATGATGCTTTTGATTAGCAACACAATACATACCCTTAATATTTAGGAGACTAAGACAACATCAGGAACACCTGTACTGGAACTCAGCTCCAGTCACATCAGTGACGGACAAACCACGCCAGGCTTTTCCCAGGCATACCTTTGGCCTCCACCTTTGAAGCTACTAAGCATTCTCCAGAACTTCCATGCATACAATCCATATCTTTCTTTGAGACAAGCAGAACTGTAATTTCTCTCAAATTTTAGCCACTCAGCCGTACTGCTGGGGATAAGCACCACAGTTAAGTTGGTCAGGAGACTGAGCCTGGCACTGTGCATGACTCCACTTATCAAAGCAGCCCACTGGTGATGGCAACAATGTTTCAAGTCAGGGATGGATTTGCAGAGAGAAGCGGGGAAGGCTGATGTGACAAAACAACCTAATGAAACAAGAGCAGCACAGCACATGCCTTATTGGTACCTTCAGATTCAACATGCTCATTCAGGTGCACGTGGGCTTCAAAGCCATGGCATTAATACATTCACCAGAACAAATGGCCAACTAATTTAATTATTTTTTATTTCCAAAATAATGTTTCTCATATCCTGTCTTATTGATATAGGGTTTCTTTTCCTGCTGTAAAATTAGGTCAGTATAGCACTATATTGACTCACCTATAAGCAGACAGTGAAAGGTCACCAAAAAAATCATCTTCACTGATCCGAATACTTTAGGGCCATTGCTTTTCTGCCAAAGGCTGTCAGATCTCTCAGAAGTATACAAAATGAGCAAAATCAAGCCATGCCACAAAAAGAAGAGCCTTAAGGTTTCCCAACAAAATCTTAAATTTAGCTTACTATGCTAAACAATGTTACTTTATTTTCCCCAGACAATAAGGTCGCTTACTGTAAACACAGGCAATATTAAAACCTTCAAAACTTATTCCTACACTGCAGCAAACCTCAAATTAACTAATGGGAGTGTGTGGGGGGATCTCTGTAGTGGTTTTTCCCTGTGTGTTTTCTTGGCAGGAAGGGAGAGAGGGATTGTGTTGGGGTTTTTTTAAGGGAAAATACTTTAACTTCTCGGACTTGGTTGTTTATTCTCCAGGCTGATCTGGACTGCAAGCGCAACCCAAATAACTCATCTAATGCACAACAGGATAGAGAGTCTCAAGGGCTGTTCAACAGTGATCTCCAAAAAAGTTAAACATTGATGGGCTCTGGACAAGTGTAGTTAAAGCTGTTGTCAATTTGATTACTATGGGGCAATGAGAAGAGCTGGAAGCAGGGAAGGAGAAGCCAGGTAAGGCCATGGAGTGTTCTTTGTACATAGTACAAAAGGTGACAGTCAGGTTTAGACAACTTAAAAATAGCTTTTAACCTAAAAACCTGTAAAAATACAGGTTACTTAATCTTACACCTTTGTCTTTCAAAAGTTATAGAACATATTTTTTTGGTTGCCAAGTTTTCTGAGTTTCACCTTCAGCCATATACATTTATGCTTTTTTGAACATTTAGTTATCATCAATACTAATTACCATGGATTAAACCACAGTGCTAACGCCCCCATTTTTTAAAGTTTTAATGGTTAGTTAATAGTATCAATTTAACACATGCATAGCATACACAAAAATTAGCCATCAGAAAACAGATCTGTGAAATCTTTCAGTTTCCCCAAGTTCCAGCAAAAACTGAGGGTTCAAGCAAACACCTTCTGCAATGTTCTTGGGGACTGATAAAATGACAAAAGAAAGTGAAATCCTGTTTTCCTCATTATCTGGACTAGAAATGGAAATAGTGTATAACTAATGAGAAGTAAACTGATTTTTCCTGTCAGCTCTAATAACCCATAATAGTAGCAATATATGCTCACAAGGTGTTGAAGTTTGCAGCAACTCGTATAGTTTTGACAATCATTTAGCTGTTCCAACACCATTTCTAACTATGGGCTTTCTGTACACTGCTATTTCCTTTCTCAATGTTAAACCCATCTCAATTCATTCAAGAACTCCATTAGTTGTGGAAAAATAGGAACTGATGGAAACTGCTGTTACAAGGGTTGATAAAAGCTAAATGACTTGAGAAATTATGCAAGGAAACAAAGGCAACTAATTTCTTACACAATTAAGAGTTTAATTACATTATTTATTTAAGTGAATAGAGAGCTTTACAACAGATTTAACTCTATTAAGTTTCAAGCAATACAAGAGTAGATATCAGTCAGAGAACTAAAATTAGATCACTCTCATATTTGATCAGCTCAGTTATGTCAGCAACTTGGTTAGCAGCAATATTAAAAACTAAGCTCTGATTTATTACTTCGCATCCAGTAAGGAGAAATGTAAAATTCTTGATCTGTGACAGAGGTTTATCCATCATACCAAAATGCTACTCAGCACTTCCTGAATAAAGACACTGCAAAGATGTCTTCTCCAGCAGAGATTGTTAGTGGTAGTAATGACAACAGTCTGCAAACATGAGGTCTCAGATACAGCTGAGTTACAGCACAAGCCCTTGAGAGACTCTGAGCTGTAAACTAACTGAGGCACATAAGGATGTTTGTTGTGTTTTGGCATAAAAAAGTCAAAACCGGAATCAAATGCTGTTCCTGTCCCTAAATCTTTATGTTGATGTCTGTGGTTTTGTAATGGCTTTTTTTCCTCTGAAGGGATGCTTCCATACTGCAATTGTAAAATTAACTTGAAAAAAGCTGATGACAGCTATAGGGAGGGTGCAGGTGGAAGCATGTTCTCCCGAAAGCTGCATAAAAGGGTGGGGATGGAAGCGTGTTCTCCCTCAACATGTATGTCTGCTAGTCAGCTGACCTGCATTTTTCCCCTCATTTAATTCCTCTAGGGCAACTTCTACCAAGACAGTAACAAATATCCATAGGATCAGATTCCTCACATTCATACAGGCTTGGTAAAGTGCACTGGGATTTTGTTCAAGACAATGCCAGGACATGTAAGCTTGCAAATTTGCAGAGCAGGTTTCTCGCCTGCTTGCCCCTTACAGCCAAGCTACCATGCGGCTGTGCAAAGGCAGGAGAGCGAGGAGACCAAGGTCAAACCTAGCAATGCTCAAGGTAGCATGGGTGACAGGTGATAGATAAACAGTGAGAAGCCATGCATGGGAGGGGATTTTGATCCCCTCAAAAGCAAGCCAAACTGACAACTATTAAAGAAAAACAACCACCGCCTGCCAGATGTCAAGTTCTTCCATGTCACACCCATTTCCCACCTCCCCCTATATTTCAACTGTAAATTCTCTGATAAGGAAACTGGTTCTTCCTTTGCATTTTCAAAGTTCGTGCTGGCTATTGCTGTAAGCTGGAGAATATCAAGAATGCTGTCAAGCACACAGACTGCAGGAATAAGGACATATTCCAGTTCTTTCTCTGCAAATCAGAGCCGTCTCACAGACAACTCCTAAAACTTGCTTACAAACTACTTTTGGATCAAAACCAACTTCTTAAATACATATTCCTTTAACCTCATAATTGAAACTGCAACTGAGTTTCCCGAGAGCTTTTCCTTCTCAACTGAGAGCTACATACCTCTCAGATTTCTGGGATGTATCTGCTTTGTCCGAGGCATTTTCCTCTAATCTCATGCACCACTTTCTCCTCTCAGAAATGGAAAGTACAGCAAGCAGAGAGATGGCAGCTCCATAAACTTGTCAAAGGGCTCAGTTAATCCGTATGCTAAAAAAAAAAAGAGAGAGAAAGTTATGAGATACAGGCATCAATTTAAAAAAAAAAAAAAAAACAACAAAGATACCTATCTGGTCCCTTTCATCCTCAAATGACTATTGAAATTAGCAAGAAATATTTCTGCACCTATGATTTGCAGAGGAAACTTTCCTGTCTGACAGCCCAGGAGCCACCCTGGCAGTCACACTCCGACCACCAGAGTTTCACTGCTGGGACCAAAGTCCTTTCACAGCAGCCTTGACTCCCTGCACTCTCCACTCTCACACAGCCGGACAAGATTTCCTTACCGGCTTGACCCAGGTTTCCCACAGCAGAGTATCAGACCTCTGGGTCCCTTTAAACAATTTTTTTCATGGTGCAACAGAGTAACAGCCCGAGCTGGTGCCTCTGAGGAGGGATACTCAAGGATCCCCCAGCTTTTATACCCTCACAAGTCTTATTCGTGCCACAGTTTGGGGTCTTCCAGCCAAGTGCTCGGCTCCTGATGTATCCCCGGTCACCTGGCTGGGCCACAGATCCGCGTGCCCTTTGTTGTGCAAAGGGTCGGCACCCCGTTCCCTTTGCCGGCCTCTTGCCCCGGGCTCCCGCCAGCCAGAGCTCAACCTGCAGCTCCCACTGCAGCTGCACAACCTGCACCGAATGGATTCCTCAACAGGTTTTGTGGAGTCAAGTGTTCCAGTATCTTAACAAAACCACGTGAGGCTGAAACTCCTTTTAGGATTACTCAGGAAGCATGAGAAAACTAAAACATTTTTCCACATTTGTCAGCTGTTTTCTAGCCAGAAAACATCTTCCAACAACTCTGTCCCATGCAAATAAATCCAAAGAATTAAACAAAATTTGGCATCAGGCTTTCAGATACAATCTTCAGCTTGGGGTGGGGGGAGTGCAGAGGGGAGGGCAAACACACAAAGCATCATCCTATTTGTAATATTAACTACCTACAGAATCCTTACATGGAGCATGCAAGTTTGGAAGAATTCCCCATGGGATATTTCTGCCCAAGTATCAGTGTACAGCAGAGAATAACACTAGCTCTGGACCTACCTGCACTTTCTTACTTTTCAAACATTCTTAGGAATTGCTAACAGTTTAATGAGCATTTTGTTCAGTTTCTGAAATCATACAGGATGTGAAATCTCTCAAAGATCTATGGAAAACTACTTATGCACAAGAACTTAAAAAAGAAAATGACTGGTGTAATTACACCCTTCCATCTAAACAAAATAAAAAAAATAACAGGTTTCTACTTCTTTTTATAGTAATACTTCATGTTAGTGGAATTCTTTTTTTTTGTAAACACTAGGTAGAATTTTTTTTTTAACAGTATGAACTTTGGAATGGCCCCTAATATGGGCGAATTGATTAAGGACAGCTACTCAACGGAAGAAGGATGTACAATTTATAGCGTTTGTTGTAGGTAGTAATTTAGGGGCACTTATTTTGTTTTTCAAGGCAACCATGTTTTTGTGAAAATTTAATTCAAACCCAATTAAAACAGACTACTTGCAACCACCCCTTCAGTCTACACACTGTTGAGGAATATAATCATTAAATTTTAATGTTTCTTTTGTCTGTTGCTGCATAAAAGGACCCAAACAGGAGAAAAATTACTGCAACTGACACAAAGGAAAGCTGGAAAATGTTATTCTGACTAAATGATTCTTCACTAGGGTATTACTGCACGTTGAAGGAAAAAGATGGAAAAAATACGAAACAGAGCACAGTGCCCGTCAAGCTGTTAACTCATACCACTTTATCTGCAAGCATAACAGAAACATTTAGAAATTAAATAAAACCTTATGCTAACAGGTCCATTTTCCAGGTCTTAGGCACGAACTGGAAATGGAGAAAAGTGGCTGGATTGCTTGAAGAGACAAGCACTCCCTGAGCCCCAGTCCCCCTTTCCTCTGGCTGGACTAGGAAAGTCCCTGGGGCTGGGCTGAGGTTTTTAAAGACGCTAATAAACATCGTCACTTCTTTACACAAGTTATTTGGAGAGAGAGTTTGAAATCCCCCGGGGTCTCCGTAAATCAGAAGCTCTTCCCGACGCTTCTCTGCAGCACAAATGACATCTTACTGACGCTTTAAAGCCACCGAGCTTCCCCGCTCGCCAGCAGGACCCTCTCCTTCGGGAAAGAGATGGCCGTGTGGGAGCCACGGCGGAAACACCGGGCAGGACCCACGCCAAAAGTCATTCCCTCCCTCGCTTGAACAAGAAAAAAAAAAAAACGAAAAAAAAAAGGGAGAGGAAGAAACGGGCCTTTGCGATCGCAGAGGTCACATCCCCCCCGTATCCACCCAAAAATGGGGGAGCGGGGAGGGAGGCAGCCCGCCCCGGGGCCCGGGGAGCCGCCGGTATGTGCGAGCGGGACTGCGAGGGGAAGGGAAGGGGAAGGGAGGGAGGCAAAAAATCCATGAATGAATAAAGAGGGAGGAGCCTGGGAAAACCCCTCTGCAACGCCGCACCGAACAAAGCGCTGCACACATGCCGCGGGGGG
>VZTX01027275.1:0-16127 GCA_013400915.1 Pardalotus punctatus | reverse complement strand
GGCGGCTGTGGGGGTGGCCGGGGGCTCCGCTCCACGGGGTTGATGTGGTGTCAGCTCCTGCTGGAGACGGCGTGGGAACTTCTGCTCCACTGGCCGAGCCACTCACGTCCTTCGGTGGGATTGCCTCATTCCCAAGGGTGGTGGTGTTATAAATACATATTAAAGTGTTGGCTTTTCACAAATAATGAATGCTATGTGTATGATACTAACCTTTATGTTGTAAGAATGTAACCATTATTAAATGCTTTTCTTTTGTTCTACCTTAGAGATAGCTGAAAAATAACTAACCAAAGATATGTTAAAATACAACTAACAAATTATAAGCTTAACTAGATAAGCACAGATGTGTGACTTCAACCCCAGGAAGCCATAACTCCAGCCCCAAGGACAACCTCAGATAAACACAGAAGTGAGAACTTCTCAAGCAATCTCAGATAACCACGATAAGACAGACTCCTGTTACCAGACATCCCATCCACAAATCTTCCAAGAATCAACATACAAAGGAACTCCTCACATACCTAAAAGTCCATGTGTTTTTTAGAATAAATATGAATATACATATTTACCTATGACTATGTAACAGGCTGATGCAATAAAAAATGTATATAAAGAGAGTGTCTCACCAGGGCCGGTGCCAAGGGTTGCCCAGCGTCCCCTGGACGCTGTAATCCTTTTGCTCTATCCTTTGTCCCTTATTGTTATTCCCTATTAAAAACCTTTAAATTTAGCAGGAGACTGGAGCTCGTTTTTAACAATGGGGAGCCTGGGGCACCCCGGGTTTGTGAGCAGCTGTCCCGCTGTGAACTTGTGACCGCCAGAGCTGCTCTCCCATTTCAGGGCCGGTTCACTCCCATTCGTAACATCCTCCCGCAGCCAGGCGCGGTTTGCTCTTCTCCTCCGTGCTTTGAGACACTTTTCATCACCAAATGTTGAGATTTGCTGCTCGGGGCTCCTCCCTGCCCGTGAGCGTGTGAAGCTGCCCAGCTCCCGGCACAGAGCCCTCGGGGGCTGCTGGACATCTCCCCCTGACCATTGCCCTCCGCTTCTCCTCCACCTGCTGTCAACCACCAGCCCACGCAAGGACCCTCATCCTCTGTTGCCTCAATTTCCTTAAAAATTTGATAAGGGTTCTATGAAATGCCTTTAGAAATCCAGGTAGACTTTCTTAGCTGGATCTCCCTCGGTCCATGTTGTGCCCGTTGGCTTTTCCCAAGGTCTCCAGAAGGCTGGGGAAGTATAATTCCCACTCAGGGCAGCCACGTTCACCCTCCTGGAGCAGCTCATGTCCCCTGGGTGCCCCTCACTCCTACCTGAGCAGGGATGCTCCTGCCTCCCCCTCCCCATTCCTGGCAGCCCTGGGAGCTGGATCAGCCCGGGAAATCACAAGTGGTCCCTCGCCCTGTTTGAAGCCCTTCAAGGAAAACCCTTCAAGGACGGTGGGAGCTGCATTCCAGAACCTCCCTGCAGGCTCAGGAGGACAATTTGGCAGGGAGTGGAGGGGCTTGGGGGTTTCTCGCTCTCGGAGCAGGGATCTCCCCTGCGCGCTCTGCCCCGGCCGCAGCCTTGGAAACATCCTGCATCCTTCTGGAGCGCAGGTTTTGCATGGCAGGAGTGCCCTCTAGTGCGGACCCAGAGCTCTCCCTCACCCCGGCCTCTGCAAAAAGGGACCCCAAACCCGACCCCCAGGCTCCGGAGAAAACCCCCTCCCCATGGATCATCTGCACTGACTGAGCTGGGGACGCCTTTGGGAATGGCAAGAGGGAAGAGGGACAGGGAGCTGTTGTTTTAAAAGCTGTCCTTTGCTTTGAAAATAATTCCTGTTATTTTAATAGTTTCCCAAAAGGTGTGAGATTTCAGCATTGCTATGGAGAACTCCTGCCTTTTAGCTATTTCAGATTTTGCACACTTGATGCCCCAGGGGGAAACCAGGTGGGAAATGTCTCCCATCCAGTGTCACTGAAAAGTCACAAGGTGCCCAAATGTGTCACATCCACAGGACATCGCAGCAGAAACCCAGATCATCTGAAGGAGAAGAGAGATCATCTCCACTGGGAAGAGCCCAGCTCCTGTGGGAAAGCTCCCTGAAAGGGGAAGGCTGGCTGTGCACCCCCGGCACGGCTGCAGGGCAGAGCTGGGTGCCAGGCACCCCATCCCTGCTGGGAGTGACAGCAAGTCAGGATCCCTGTGCTGGGATGGATCCTGGGCTGTAAAAACACATCTGGCACAGGGGGTGAGGGCTCTGAGCAGGCACCACCCTCTGAAACACCAAGCCCTCCATCACTCAGAATTTTCACTCAGCACTCAGAATTCATCACTCAGCACTCAGAATTTTGGTGACACGGACACGCTGCCAGCTCTGGAGCCACCTGGCTCAGGGGACAGGCCCTGAGGAGCAACAACTGAGTCAGTCAGGACCCTTTTTATTTTCTGCTCTGATGTTTGTGAAGTGGTACAAACTCTCCATACTGTTCATACCGTGCAGGGCAGTGCCCTCTGGGGTGAGCCCCAACGGGCATCCTCAGTTTTTCATGAAATCACTGAAAAGTCTGGGTTGGAAAGGGCCTTTAAAACTCATCTGGAACAACCCCTGCAGTGAGCAGGGACATCTTTAGCTGGGTCAGGGTGCTCAGAGACTCTGTCCAGTCCGAACTGGAATATTTCCAGGGATGGGGCATCCGCAGCTTCTCTGTCCAGCCTGTGCCAGGGCCTCACCACCCTCACTGTAAAAATTCCTTATATCCAATCTAAACCTCCCTTTTTTTAAGTTTTGTTGATTTTTGGTTTTCTTTGCCATGCCAGTTCCCAGCTGTGGCTCTGGCAGTGAGCATTGCTTGGCGCCTGGAAAGGGAGCACTTTCCAGCACGTGCCCAAAGCTGCAGAGAGGATTTTTTTCTCCCCAGGACTTCGGAGTTTTTTTTCCTCAGAGCTGGGCCAGCACAGGAGTTCAGGCAGAATGAGGTAAAAGCAGCCTTTCCCCACAGAATATGGATGATTTGTCTCCACTGATTTTTGACAATTCCTTCAAGCTCAGTCGGCTTTCAGTGCAAATGCTAATTTTTTTTTTTTCTTTTCTCTCCTTCTGTTAAATCAGGGCAAATTTTAGTCTGCTTTCTGTTTTCTGAGCTGTTCTCTGTGGTTATTTCTAATTCCTGTCCTTATCCAGCTGGGACAGAGCAGAGATTTGGTCCTGTAGCAGCTGAGGTTGTGTTTGTAGCTGGCAGGTGCTGCCTCGGTCCCAGCCTGGGATGAGGGATGCTGCTGCATCTCTGGGTGAGCCAATTTCTCTCTGCTTCATTTGCAAAGTGGGATAATGGCCCAGTCCCAAAATGGCCCAAAAGTGATTCTCTGCAGCACGAATCCAAGGGCTTTAGCTAAATTCCCTTCAAAAATCCCTAAATGAAGCTGTCCTAAATTACACCACTTAGACTAATATGACAGCGTCCATGAAAATTGCATTTTCCCAGTTGTTGGCTCCTCCTGAATTTGGAAGCATGTTAATTTTCTAGAGCAGCTAAATAGTTTCCTCTGATGATTAAAAAATGAATAATAATAGCAGTGCCCGCCTTCCCGAGGCTCATGTAGGACTTAGCAGCAAGAAATTAAACACAGTAGGAAATTCCTTGAAAGAGTTGGAAAACAAATGATTGATACAATCTCGCCCTCCCTCCCGGCTCTGTGATCTGCTTTTAGAATGATTATTAAACACAGGGAAATTCATTTGGTGCTGTAACATGAACAAGACAAATTACAGTCTCTGGAGCTCAGTTAATTGCTGAGAACACTCTGACCCTCGGTGGGTTCATCAGTTATGGGAGGTAATGAAGGGAGCACTCACCAGCCTGGAGGGGCTGCAGGACCGAGACAGGGCCCCCTCCCTGGGAGCTCCGATGGAAAACTCGGCACCTGAACCCCCTCACTGGGCAAAATCCAAGGATGGCGATGGCCAGGAGCCGCGGAAGGGATGAGAGGAAAGCAAGGGTGGTCAGATCCCATCCTTGGTTTGCTGTGGCAGCTCCGAAGGCTCTTGGTGTGATGTTGAGTCTTCCACAGTGGCATCCATCTCCTAAATTGAGATCTCTGGAGATAATCCAACCTGCCCAATCCAACTCCCAGCAAACCCCGAGGGCATTTCCCGTTTCCCAGCAGCGCCACACCTTCCCCAGGGTTGGCCAGTGGGGCCCCACATCTCACGGCAAGTTGGTTTGGAAAGGTCCCGAGATTGCCCTAAAAACCACAAGGTATTGTGAGGTGGTGTTTGGGCCAAATTTGGGGGGTAGTTTGGATTTTTTTGGTGTCATCACAGAGGTGGAAGTTGGAGATTTGCCTGTGGCCTGGAATGCTCAGCACAGGCACTTTGCAGCACAGGAGTCATGATAAATTCATGAACTCTGGCAATGCTGCGTGCGGTGTCACAAACAGAGCCATTGCTCTCTTTTCATCCAAACATGCCAAATAATTTTTTTCTCTTCTTCTTTTTCCCCCATTCTATTGTATTAGACTGAGATGTAAAATTATTAATAGAATAGTCCATTAATTTTATTATATTTCATTATTCAATTATTTCCTCCATTATTCTTCCACATTAAATCTGAATAATTTATTCAGTGAATTTTGCAAGCAAAATGTTCAATGCATAATTTTCTCCTTTGTTAATATTCTCCCAGTTCTAATTGTCCATGAGAATTTGATCTAATGCTCTCCAGAAGAGCAACCCTAAGACAAAAGACCCTACACAGCGCCGCGCTCAGCACAGCGATGGTGGTTGTTCCCCATCGGGGCTCTCAGTGCTCCAAGTGTGGGATGGGAAGGCAGGAGGGAACAGGCTGTACCCGGCATGGGAGCCAGCAGCAGCTCCCACCCCATGTGAGCAGTGCCATTCCCTTTGGGAAGGGGGTGCAAAGCCTTGAGAACCGCAGAGTGGGGAAGTGTGGATGTGCTCTGCGCCCTTCTCCCAGGGAAGGGCTGTCAGCCCTTTGGGGGACATCAAAATGGGACATCAAAATGGGACATAAACCACTTCTGTCCCACTGTGCTGGTCTGCACTGGAAAGCCCAGGAGAAGGAGGCACTTGAGGCTTCCCTGAGGACGCATTCCACACCCTGACTGCAGCCCCCAGCCCCCTCTGGGTCCAAACCCACCCCCTGCCCCTGAGCTCCCACGGTGCCTTTGGACCTGCTGAGTTTCCCCCTGCAGCAGCTTGGACTCGCTGTGCTCAGCCCCACCTGTCCCGTGCTCTGGGAGCTGCTGGAATCTGCAGCTGGGGCTGTCCTATGGAACAGGAGATCATCACAGAAACTCCTGAGCTGGAGAGACCCCCAGGATTATCGAGTTCAGCCCCTGGCTCTGCCCAGACCCCCCAACAACCCCACCCTGTCCATCCCTGGCAGCGCTGGCCAAACGCTCCTGGAGCTCTGGCAGCCTCGGGGCCGGGACCATTCCCTGGGGAGCCTGGGCAGTGCCCAGCACCTCTGGGGGAAGAACCTTGCCCTGATCTCCAGCCTGACCTGCCCTGAAGGGGCCCAGAGCCCCTGGAAGGTGATGAGATGTGCAGGAGCAGCTCAGGCTGTGCTGGGCTGTCACTCACCTGCACTCACATCCAGTGAGCAAAACCTGTGAGCACATCCCAGCCCAGCCCTTTCCTGGGGGAAGCAGGAAGCCCCAACACGGGGCAGTGCTGATGGCAAGGGCAGGATGAGCTGGCTCTGGCTCCTGTCAGCCTGGGGCTGCCCGAGGACACGCTGACCCTGGAGAGAGCAGCTCTTTGTGCTGGGCATTCGGAACATTTGGCTCGGCCAACGCTGCCAGAGATGCACAGGGTGGGATTGTTGGGGTGGCTGTGCAGGGCCTGGGGTGACCCTGGTGTGTCCCTTCCACCCAGGATATTCCGTGGCTCCAGTCAGGATGGACTCAGCTCTCAGCAGGTACTGCTGCCTTTCCTACACAAGGAGCCAGTGCAGGTGACAGAGCCCTCACCAGGAAGGCAGAATTGAGGCCATCAATCCCCTGCTCCACCATCAATAACATCAACAGCTCCTTTGCTGACGAGCAGGTGAAGTTTTAGCTTCAGCTCAGGTTTGTTTCCAGTTTTCTGCTGTGCATTTCCCAAAAAAACCGCTCATTTTGCCTGGCATCTGGCACTCACCAGTTTGCTGGGAGAACTTCCAGTCTGGGAAACAGGGACTGAGCTGAGGAGCGTGGGAGACTGGCAGCACTTGGACTCTCTCTGACATGAGTGAATGAAATGTAGGAAATAGTAAATAAGGACATTTTAGGCCAGAATTAACTCTCAAGCCAAAATTTTGGGCAACTTCAGGAATTTGCCGTCCTTTCCATGAATGCCACAGGCATTGCTGGGATGTTTTTTAGCAAATGTAGGGAATTCTCACAGTTTTCCAAATGAAAATTCAGGCAAATGGAGCCCTTTTGTTTTCACTGAAAACCATTAACCAGCCAGTCACCTTCACTGTCCCCTCACCTCAGCTGTCTGTGCTGTTTTAGAGCTGAAATCCAGCTAAAACGGGGCACAACAACTCCATATTAAGACTTGGAGCCATGATGAACTCAGTGTTGGCACCATGACAGCTCCAATTCAGGGAACAACATTTTCCCTGCCCTATCAATAAATCCATGGTAGGAACAGTGATAAGAGTGGTAAAAATAGAGTCCCGCAAACGTAAGTTTTCCGTGGTTAAAGCTAATAACTGCTGTTTTCTGAAATAACATCTTGGTGCCTACCAGCTCAGCAGAAACATATGGACTGCACCAGCCATTGCAGCATTCCCAGCAACCCACATGAACAGAGATTTTCTGATTCACTTGGAAAAAAATCGACAGAAATAGACCTGCTTTGAGTCCCCTTGAGGTAGAGGCACTCGGGACACAAAAATGATGGGGCTGCAGTGAGGCCCCAGCGCTCTGCTGGCCCCAGGGGCTGAGCCCTAGCTGGAAAAACCCCTGCCCGGAGAGGGGAGGCTGCAGACCCTGCTCTCCAGGGAGGGGAATGGCACCTGGAGCCTTCCCTGAGCCACAGCCACGTTGGCCTTGGGGATTTGCAGTGGCCTTTTGGAGGGTCCAGAGCCAGCGCTGTGTCCCTGCAGGGAGCTCTGGTTCTGTCTGGCTCAGTGATTCCTGCCCTGGCTGCTGCCTCTGCTTTGGTCCCCATGGGGTTTCTCAGCAGGTCTGGGGCTGCCCTGAGCTCTGCAGGGCAGAGAAACCCATTCAGAAAGTGCTCCAGGAGGGGAAATCCTCACTGCTGACAGTCAGTGCTGTTCCATCGGTGTTCACAGCGCTGGAGGTCCCGGGCTGGGGGAAGGAAGGGGCAGGAGCACCAAGGGGAAGAGTTTCACGTGCCCCAAGGAGCTGCAGCACCGTGGGTTTGCACTCCTGGGGACGACTTGCCAGGGCAGCATTAAAGGTGTTGTCAGGAGCTTGGGCATCCCCTTCCCCTGCCTTGTCCAAACAGATGAAAAAAATCAGCCAAGGAGAGAATGTTCATTTAAAGGCTTCACACGTTGTCCCTGCCAAAAACAAAGTGTTAGGTTTGCAACCAAATTTAGCCCATATGCTACAGGCAGCAGAGATTTTGAGCTAAATTCCCTCAGTAGGAAGGCCCCTGTTTTTAGGAGCCATTAAGAGAACACAGTGTGTAGATTAAAAAGAATGTTTTCTATGCAACACAGACACCACCTGAATTCTGCCCTGGCTGCAAGGTCTGAGCAGGGGACTGAGAGGAAGGTATTTGCAGAGGGCGTTGGGTGGGGATGCCACCTGCATCTATCTACAAAGTCTATCTAAAACTATCTAAAAATAGTTTTCTTACTCGGGTTTAGGTATGGAGCTCATAACAAGGAAAAAAGAAAAAAAAATGGAGATATTAATTTTTTTTTTTAGTATTATTTTATGTGAGGGACAAATGAGATACTGCTGGAATAGTGTCTCCTGAGCGCTGACTGCAGACACAAGGACACGAAAAGGGAACATGAGCTTTTTTAATTGAAATTGAAAGCAGAAAACAGACCTGCTACTTATTGTACAGTGCAGAGAACTTGGGAATCCACCTCGTACTTTGGAGCCATTAATTATTGCTTAATTAGAGCAAGGAGCATTTGCAGGATAAGTGATAGCAGATAATGGCTGACTCTCCAGAGAGACTCAGATCTGGGTACAGAAATAGCAATTCCTTGCACAAAGGGCAGCTGATTTTATTGGGAAAGGAGGAGAAGGGGCTGATCGAGTTCATGGACAGGGAATACCTTCGTGTGGCAGTGCCAGCACCGGTCCCAGGGAGTGGTTTAGAGAAATGGAGCAGGGAAGGAGGTGACCTGTAGGAGAAAGTCTGGCACATCCCTGGGTGTCATGGAGAAACCTCCCTTGTTATTAAGGACATCCTTTAAGGAAGCTGCCAGAGTTCTGTGTTGTAGTTGCAGTGTTTTAGGATTTTCCTTTCTCTCTTATGGAGAATACAGATAAACTGTACTTTCTTAATCTCTGTGTTTAGTGTTAGAGGTGTACAAGCCATAACCAATAGGTCTTTGGGGGTGGATTGTCTTTGGCCAATAGACAATTGTTTATTACTGTGTATAAAAAGAACTTCTTGTAAATAAAACCTTCTTCTTCGCCATCTTGAAGCCTGTTTGCCTGACCTCTCTACCTGCTTCCACAAATCCCACGAATAACAGAAAAGCAAACCATACTGTGTGGTCACCTCGGTCTGGGGCTGGCCCTGGGCTCTGGGGGCTGGGATGGGGTGAACCAAACACGAGCAGCACGTTTGGTTTCAGACTTACTCCTGCTCAGCAACAGAGCAAGGGCAAAGCCTTCCCAAAGCATCCTTTTGGGCACGGTGGTGTCTCCCAGGTGGATCTGGGGACATGGGGCAGGCACAGAGGGCTGTTGTGGCCCCAATGGGCAGAGACCATTTGGATTTTGGCCTCCTTAAGGACAGAAAACAAAATCAAATTCTTGATATTAGTCCAAAAACATCCATCTGAAACTGGTTATTGAGTCAGACATTTGAGTTACCCAGGAACCTTGATTTTCTTCTTTGCCTTTACTTTCCACTGTGTGTTTTAGAATAAGAACGTGCAGCTCACTTTGTCCCACCTCTGCTGCCTCCAACCATCCTTCTCACCGGGATCAAGTGTTCCAAGGTGTTTGAAAACCTCCTGTCACCACAGCTCCTGCTGACAGATCTGGGTGTTTCCCTCCTGCCTTCAGGACGCTGTCCCGGCCCCCCAGCTGCCCGTGGAGCTCTGTGTCTGTGCCATCACCGCTCTTTGGACATCCCTTCCTCCCCTAAAGTTTACTCTGCTGTTTAATTTAGAAAGATCTGTCGTTGTTGAGATGGACACGACACATAAAGACTCACCACAACAGCTTCCGGTCAAAGAAAGGAACTTCACTTTATTTTACAAGACCTCTTTTATATTGTTTTCTAACATTCATGCCACACATCCATTGGCTCTCAATTCACCACCCCACAATGGCATTGTTAGAACAACCCCTTGCAATAACACCAGCTGGAAATACCTTTAATATCTTGTTTTAGAATTCCTGCTGGTTTTGAAGGTGTTTTGAGCTTGAATCGATGCCTGAGAACCGAGGCAAACTAACGGTTCTCACTGCAAGCTCGCAGTTCCCAAAGCCAGCAGTTCCCACAAAGATCAACCACTGCTCTCCCAGCCCGGCTTCACAACCCAGGCTCTCCATTCCCTGCTGAAGCACAAACTCTGTGCACCTTCGTTGCCCTCCCTGCAGTTTCTGTTCCGCTTTTCAAACCGCAGATGTTTCGCTTGAGGTTTGATCAGCCCTTTGTGTAAGCATGTGAAACCTCTGTGGAAACACTTGATCAGTTATTGCCTCAAACCTTTCACAGTTCTCAGTTCCATCATCACCATGGTGGCAACACAGTGGCTGCATTTCAGGATTTCTCTACCTTGCTTCCTTCCAGCTGGAAGCCCTAAAATACAGCAAAATTCCATTACATTTCTCTTGCTCCTGTCCTCAAAGTCACCAAATTTTTCAGAATCTTCACTGAATCCCCCTCTCCTGCCGGTTCTGTGGCAGCAGTGATTTAATTCCTGCTTCCCCAGCCAAGGTCACTGATGTGTCATCTGCTCCAAGGTTGAGTCCTGACCCCCACCGTGCCCTCCCAAGCCCCACTGATCCCTCTCAGTGCAGAGTGTGTCTGCTTTTTTCTGGCTCAGTCTTTAGCTGCTCACAATTCTTGCACTAATCCCCATCTTTTCCAGCCTAAATAATAATTTCCCAGGAGGAACTGTATCAGATCCTCTGCTGAAGTCAATGCACAGGGATCTGTATTTCCTTTACCTGCAGGATTCTGGTACTGGGTGAGTCTGTCTTGTTCTGTCCTGGATAAATGTGAGCCCTTTCCCTCCTGGTCTCCACCTTCACTTCTCTCATTTTCTCTTGAAATTTTGAACTCCCGCAGGTTCAAACCCCACAGTTCCTGCTGTTTCCACAGCCATTTTTGCAGTTCACATGGAATTTCATTGTATTAAGTGCCTGATTCAGGCTTTTCCCTCAAGCATGGTGGGACTGTCCAGTTCCAAACTCTCCTTCACCAGCCCTTTCTAAACCTGATCCTTGTTGTGGAGCTGCTGCACCTCATTAATTTAAGCCTTGATCCAAACTGACTCTGCTAGCCCCACATCCATCCTCATCCCTCTTACCCATAAACCCAATCCACCTTTTCCATCAGGATCCCATAACACCACAGCATGACAGGATCCTCCTCTGCTCTCCTCACCTCTCACACAGAGCCACCTTTGTAGCTCAGCCCTTTGCTCCCATCCTCAGACCTCACCATCACTGCTCTGACCCTTCCTCAGGCTGTTATTTATGGAGGTTTTTCCCACCTACTGTCTCCTTCCCCCCCCACCCCATGAGTTGCAAATTCCATGGTTTTGCTCCTTTGGCTTAAAAAAATCCCACATCTCTACATTTAGCTCTCTGATCTGTGTGCGGCTGACTTCACTAAATCATTTTATTAAATTTCCCCTAACTTGCCCTTTATGAAACCAACCCCTCACTTACAGGCTTAGTTGTTTGGGGTGTTTCCCCCCTTCCCTTGAATTCAAACTGAATCAGCTCCTGGCCACACAATCCAAGGTTATTTTCTATAACCACCTCCTCTATGGCCTTCACCCCTTGCCAAAACCATGTCTAAAATAGCATCCACCTTTGATTGTTTCCATGACTAATTGATGAAGAAAGTGGTCATTTCCATCCAGGATTACGTGGCTCCCTCTATTAATAGGACCATTGATCCTCCATCTGTGCCCTGTAAGATGATGCTTCACTGCTGTGTTCTGGCCCCCAGAGCTTCCAGACTGAGCTCTGGAATTGTCTTTACACAGACTTTTGAATGGATTTTATGCTGATTCTGACTGTAGGAACACAGATTTAAAGAGAGTTACAAGAAGATCTACGGATTCACGGAATCCCAGATTGGTTTGGGGTTGGAAGAGTCTTTAAATCTCATCCAGTGCCACCCCCTGCCATGGCATGGACACCTCCCACTGTCCCAGGCTGCTCCAAGCCCTGTCCAGCCTGGCCTTGGGCACTGCCAGGGATCCAGGGGCAGCCCCAGCTGCTCTGGGCACCCTGTGCCAGGGCCTGCCCACCCTCCCAGGGAACAATTCCTTCCCAAGATCCCATCCATCCCTGCCCTCTGCCATGGGAAGCCATTCCCTGTGTCCTGTCCCTCCAGCCCTTGTCCCCAGTCCCTCTCCAGCCTTCTTGTAATCCCTATTTAGGCACTGGAAGGTTTCATACTAGAAAAGTACTAAAAGCCTGTCCCAATTCCCCAAATCTCCCTAATGCAGCTTTGCCATGGGATAGGTGGTTCCAGACCAGCTTACCTGTAAACTAAACTCACTCATCGATATGTTTGATAAAAACATCATTTTAGACTCTAAATGAGCAGTGATTTTCCAGTACAGTGATTAAACCAACGATTCCTGTGTTTGAATCCCCCACCCACATTTTCTTGTGCTGGACACCACCTCGAGGAGCACCCGGAGCACATTGGCAGAGGCAGGGCAGGAATCAGCCTCGGGGTTTTGATCCTGTTGATCCCTAAATATGATATTTATTGGCAGCAATACCAGAACAAGATAAAGTTCAGGTACAGCAACCATGGCTGTGTAATTTTAACTCTTAATTTCAGTTTTCCCAGCTTAACAGTGTTTAAATCCCATTTTAACTTCCCAGTCAAGTGATTTCTACAACCAGAGTGCAAAGCAGAACGAGATTATTATCCCATGTGCAGTGGGCCTTGTGGTCTCAGAACTGCAAAAAGGACAGAATTCAGCTTCAACACGGGACATCTCCTGCCTATTTCCACTTTTTCCAGGTGATACTTGAGGCAGACCAAGGTGTGGCAGTGTCCAGTGTCCCCACCAAGGTCTCAGCAGCCTTGGGGTGGTACCTGAAGGACAGAGCTTCATTGCCCTCCCATCACCTCTGCCTGAGGGAGTCAGGTGGACCCTCAACACCTGAAAAACGCTTCCATTTCTGCAGAACTCCGCTTGCCTTTGGACCACTAGAGGGGGGTGCCTGTGCTGCTGTGAGCTCCGGAGCCCGGCGAGCGCTGCGACTTTAAAGCGTTTGTAGATAACATGAAAACATCAAACGGCAACTTGAAGCCGTGTTCCCCGGCTGACAAATGGCAAATGAAATATAAAATAAAAGCTGTCAACTAACAAATGTGCTGCTGCTGAGGGTATGGGAGCTGGGGAAGGAGTGACATGGAGGGGAAGGCTCTGGGTGACGGTGAGGAAGGAGCTGGGGGTGACGTGGTGCAGAAGGGAGGTGGATTTTAAGGAAAAGGTGCAAGTCCCCAGAAATTGCTCTGAAGTTTGTTCCACTCTCTGTCAAGGGTCTCGTCTCAAGCATCATGGGTTCCCCAAATGCCAGGCTTCTTCCTGCCTGCACCTGCCGGGACAGCTCAGCAGAATTGTCCCCGTTCTGCAGGGTGGCCCATGGCGACAAGGGGAGATGCGAGGTGGCTCCGGGGCCGTGTGGGTTTGTGGGAGCAAAGGGGCTCAGCCACGGTGATGGGCTCAATGTCCATCCATCCCATCGCTGGTGAGAGGTGGCTGCAGGGAGGGGCAGGGATGGACCAGGCTCTGCTCCATGGGGCCCAGAAATGGGGCAAGAGGAATGGGCAGGAAGCGATCCCAGGGAGCTCCACGTGGGCAGGAGCAGAACTTCTCTGCTGGGCAGTGACCGAGCACTGGGCAGAGACCAGAGGGGCTGGAGTCTCCCTCGGAGGAGATATTCCAAACCCATCTGGGCACAACCCTGGGTGAGCTCCAGGGGACCCTGGGTGAGCTCCAGCTGCGCCCCCCAGCCCGAGCCCCCCAGTTCTGTGTCTGTGGTGCCTCAGACCTGGGTTTTTCTCATCCAGGACAGAGCAGGAACCTCCCCCAGCAGGCGGTGAAGGTGGGAAGGAGGAGGGAGGGAGAACAAGGATGGAGTGAGGGTCAGGGAGGACCTGTTTGCGTGGAGAACGAGCCCCAGATTTCAAACCTGCTAGGGAACGAAATTTCCTGTTGTGGCACCTTCTCCCCAGTTTTATCCAGCTGTGACTGCACCTATGGATGGGCTTGGCCCACTGTGGCACAGGACAGTGTCACTGTCACCCTTCCCACGTGCAGGGAGCTGCTGTCAGGTGTTCCCTGCCACATCCATCCAGCCCTTCCCTGTCTGTCACTTTGTTGTGGGGGATGTACAGCAATTAACGCCTCACACTTGTGACTGTTTCCTGCTTTTTGCTTTTTCTTTCATATATTATTCATTTTTCCTACTTGTAGTCGATGTTTGCAAGTCTCCCCGCTTTGAGCTGTGAAGAGAGCACTGGGCTTGAAATGCTTGATGGCGGTGACGGCCGGGTCTCTTTGTGCTGCTGTTTGCTGAGCAGATTTGTGGAGGGAAGGGGAATTGATGGGGCAGGAGCAGAGGGGTGGGATCTGGGATCCAAACTGCATCCCTGCCCCTGATCCCACCCCAGCCCAGGCTGTGCCCCGCTCCTGCCCAGCCCAGGTCTTCCTCAGAGATGCTGAGGAAGGGTGAGACTTCCATGTTTTTAGATGATGGATTTTTTTTTAATACTTTCTGCAATTATCTGTCCTAAAAGACTCCTTGTAATGCAAAATAACCAAGATGTTTTCAGCCAAAATATAAAAGTCTGAGCTCTGTGTCAGAGAATCACAGAATATCCTGAGTTGGAAGGGACCCACCATCAAGTCCAACTCCTGGCCCTGCTCAGGACACCCCAACAATCCCATCACATATTCTGTGACATTGAATTAATTTATTAATTTTTTTATAAGCGGTTGCCTCTCACTTCTACAAAATTCTTTTATTTATTCTTGCAGGATCTATTAACAAAAATGCATAAATGATTTTTTAAAATGATTTCCCCAAACCTCCATGTGAATGCACCCTTCCATCAGCACCCAAAACAAGCCTCGAGGTGCTGGGATTTCCTGGAGAAGGTTGACCAGACCCCATTCCCAGCCTCCAGAGCCCAAGCGAAGCTGATATCAGAAGGAATATTAATGGCACCGACCCCAATATAACTTTTATTTGGAATCCGCCAGGCAGTGATTTAAAAATGCAACATCTGAGAAGACGTTTTCCTTTCAGCATTTAAACAGTGGTTTGAAATTCAGTTCACACATCACCGACGTCACTTGAACACAGGACCTGACATTTATTTCACCTGGAGCTGCTGAGCTCTGGTGAAAAGAGGGACTGGAGAGCAGAGCTGGCCACAATTGCATTAAAAAAAATCCTGCTCTTAAATTTCTGAAACACGTGACATGAGATTTGAAGGGTCTGCCTTCAGTGTTAGACACACTCAATATTCCTCAAAATCTGATTATGGCTCAAGCATCAACATCCTGCTCTTTCAAACAGAGATTGCCAGAGAGCAGAAGGTTTCTCTGAAGATTTTTGAGGCAGGAACGTGTGCAGGGGTAATTCTTGCTTTTGTCAGAAGAACGAAACCTCGGATTTCAGCAGGTTTTGGACAGTGAGAACTCAGAGCTGTAAAATTTGTCTGATTTTTTAGAAGAACCAAACCAAATTACTGCAAAACACTTTGTTAATTTGACCAAAACAGAAGAAAAACACCCTCACCAATTATTTTCCTTCAATAATGGTCTTGGTGTGCTTTGTCCTCCCTGCTCCACCCCTGAGCAGCATCGGAAGTGCTGATATTCCTATTTATGATTTTAGTGGCATTATCACATCAGAGGAGGGGGTTTGCCCAATCTTCCTGCATTTTGGTCAATGTGTTCAGGGCTCGGGGCTCTGTTTTTATGTCCCCAAAACCTCCCCCAGGAAGAGCTGATCCCCAAACCCAGGAGAAACCCCCCTGGGGACATGGCTTCAGTCAGGGCTGTCCTGAAGGAATAATTATGTCCAAGTGGATCAAATCCCTCCATAAGTAATGGACTGGGATTTTTTTTATTTTTGTCATTCCACAGAGGTTCAGACCTGGGGGGGCCAGACTGCAGTGGTCAGCTGGTGCCACCAGGCAGGTTTGGCAGCAGCAATAAAATCAGGGTTTTTTTGGAAGGATATCAGTTTTACATCTGCATTTTATTCCGGTGGCTTTGCAGCTGTGTAAGAATTTTAAGCAGGATGGAGACTGGAAGGACCTGGCAATGATAATTAATGTGGGAGCTGGGACTTGTCTGTGTGAGAAAACAATAACAAAGTTAAAGCATTTGAGCTCTGTCTGGAGCAATCTGCAGGCTTGGGATAATTCTGTTAAAAGGCCCAGAAAATCTTGAGCAGGAGATGTTCTGTGTCGTATCCACACAAGAACCAAGGAGAAGGAAAAGCCGTCCTGAACAAAGCACAAAAACCCCAATAAAAGTGAAGAACTTTTGCATTTCTGATGGAAAATGGTAATGAGACCAAGAAAAGCGGGGAAGTTGAAAAGGATCCTGCGGTGAAAGGCAGAGGGGGTGAAGCAACCAGGATTTCTCTGGGTGTTTTAAAGCTCCGTGGCTGTCACCGATTTGGGTTTTGGCTCTGCTTGCCCAAACTGGAGATGGGCAAGCAGTTAGGAATATCCTGATGTAGAA
>VZTX01027274.1:15555-27582 GCA_013400915.1 Pardalotus punctatus | reverse complement strand
ATTTCCTTGGATTGCAGGGGTTTTCTTGAATGCAGTGTTCATCTTTCACATATCCCCTTCCTGTACCTAAAGGAGCTCCAAGAGAGCTGGAGAGGGACTTGGGGCAAGGGGTAGAGGGCCAGGACAAGGGGCAATGGCTTCCCACTGCCAGAGGGCAGGGTTAGATGGGATATTGGGAAGGAATCCCTCCCTGTGAGGGGGGGCAGGCCCTGGCACAGGGTGCCCAGAGCAGCTGTGTTTGTCCCATCCCTGGAAGTGTCCAAGGCCAGGTTGGACAGGGCTTGGAGCACCCTGGGACAGTGGGAGGTGTCCCTGCCCATGGCAGGGGGTGGCACTGGATGGGCTTCCATGTCCCTTCCCACCCAAACCACTCTGGGATTCATTGGCCCTCAGCTCCAAGTGATTTTTATCAGAACATTTTCATGACAGTTTTTCCAATCCATCCAATAGCCTGCTTGGAGCAAGCTTGCTTAGAAGAAAGGCAGGAAGGTTTTGAAAAGCAAATGGGGTTACAAAAACACTCCTGGATTTTTTTCCCCTTACTCTGCATCTGGGCTGGAGCAAGTTCCAATGACTTGGCACATCATGAACATGTCACAGAGTAGTTCTGCAGCCTCTCTGCCTGCATGGTCTGGGAGGCAGTGCCAGGTCAGGGTGACCCCAGTGACAGCAGGGTGCCCGTGGGGACCACTGTGCTCACTTTGGAGCCCTGGTGTTCCAGGTGGTGAGCAGGGGGCTGGAGAAGACGCTGGTCATTGAGGACGACGTGCGCTTCGAGCACCAGTTCAAGAGGAAGCTGATGAAGCTGATGGCCGACATCGAGCAGGCCCAGTTGGACTGGGAGCTGATGTGAGTTCCTGCTGCCCTGGGAGCTCCTGAGGGCGTGGGGAGGGGGCAGCACTGCTGGGGCATGGCAGGGGTGCAGGTCGGTGCTGCAGTGCAGGGGACAGTGGCACGGACCGCTCGGTGGCTCTTCCCATCGGGACACATCCCGGCTCTGGGGTG
This sequence comes from Pardalotus punctatus, assembly GCA_013400915.1. NCBI lineage: Eukaryota > Metazoa > Chordata > Aves > Passeriformes > Pardalotidae > Pardalotus > Pardalotus punctatus. The sequence goes on along the minus strand of VZTX01027274.1, from coordinate 26,577 downwards.
GCCGATGCCGAGAGGCCCCGTGGGCACCGTCCCTGCCTGGGCTGGGCAGCGTTGTTTGAGCTCAGCCGTGCTGGAGGTGCTGCTGGGGCAGAGGAGCCAGCACAGCTCCGTGCTGAGCCTCGGGCTGGGCCATCCTGGCTCCCTCAGGACGCCTCTCACAGCTGTACCACCCACTGGGTTAGGACTTGTGTGTCTGACAGTGGGGCACGATAGAAATCCGTGAGCTGGCTCGGGGCTTGCTTCTGGGATTGTCCCTTTGCCCTGCCCCGGCTGACACCAATGGTCTTGTCCTGAATGCTGCGGGTTCGCTTTGGTTCCCATCTCTGTGATCTTTTCACCCCTAAAGCTACATTGGGCGGAAAAGGATGCAGGTGCAGGAGCCCGAGAGAGCCGTTCCCAACGTCCGGAACCTGGTGGAAGCCGATTACTCCTACTGGACCCTGGGCTACGCCATCTCCTTCCACGGGGCCCAGAAGCTCATCGGGGCCGAGCCCTTCGGCAAGATGCTGCCCGTGGATGAATTCCTGCCCATCATGTACAACAAGCACCCTGTGTGAGTCCCTCTGCGGCTCGGGGGGACACGAGCTGGCTCTTGCTGGCTGCTCTTAGGCTGGATTTTGTTGGTGGCCTGCTTGGTGGGGTCAGAGGAGGTGACAGAGGGGACTGTTCCTGCCTGGGGCAGGGCTTGTGGGCTGGTTCTGAGATCCTTGGCTGTCTGTGGGAGCAGGCTTTGGTTCCAGTGCAGGTTCCTCTGTTGCTGAGGGTGTTTCTCTCTCCTCTGTAGCACAAAGTACATGGAGTACTACGAGCCCAGAGACTTGAAGGCCTTTTCGGCAGAACCCCTGCTCGTCTACCCCACGCACTACACGGGGCAGCCGGGCTACCTCAGCGACACGGAGACCTCCACCATCTGGGACAACGAGACCGTGTCCACGGACTGGGACAGAACGCACTCCTGGAAGTCCCGGCAGCAGGGCAAGATCCACAGCGACGCCCAGAACAAGGACGCCCTGCCCTCCCAGTCGTCCCTGGACGCGCCGTCATCCAGGGACGAGCTATGACTGCCCGCCCTGCCGGGGCTCGGTGACAGCTGAACCTGCCTCACACTTTAGCTTTTCACCCTGGAAAGTTGTAGAGCAGCTCTTCATGTGGTCTCCTTCCCGCCGCTCCCGAGGGCCGTGCGCAGGGCTCGGGCCGGACGCCTGCCCACGCCACCGAGGACAGGGTGGGACATGAAGGAGGAACAAGAACAAGCGTTCCAGATCTGAGCAAAAGCTTTTGTTCAAAGAAACCGGCCTGGAATGACGTCTTTCTACAGTTCCTCGTGTAGAACACTGTATTTATAAAGATTAATATATAGAGGTGTACAAATGTCAGTGCCTTTTGGGATGGCTGTACCTGGGCTGCTGCCTCACTGTTACTCCTTGTAGGTCTGTAGGCTTTAACCACCCTGTTTGCCAAGCATTTGGGGCATTTGGGTTTGTTTTCCAAAGGGATCCCTGTCTGAATCAAGATGTTTCCCCAAAATGTTCAATGCAGGGGAGCAGTGCTCCTCTGTCGTGTCGTCTCCCCATCACGCTCCTGTACAAAACCGGTGCTGGCTTCCCCCCAGCTCGTTTCTAATCTTGCTGCATCCCCTCTGAACAGGCCTCCGGATCCAGAAGGGATGTCTTGGCATGTGTGAAGCCATGGAAGCCACACACGTGGAGGTGGCTGGATTTATTTGTCTCTGCACTGCTTGAAGGGAATGCAGGCGGAGTTGGTCTGTGTCGCATCCTGCTCCATCCCTGCCTCAACTTGGTCCATCAGGAAAACAAAACCCCACAACCTGTTGGCAGGCCTGTTTATTTAGGCCATGAAAGCAAATGCAGGAGTTTTGGGAACTTAAAATTTAAAAAGTTAGGTAACAAACTTTCCTTATAAAACAGAAAGAACCTACAGCAATGTTACTGTCTCGACAGCCCGATAGAATTGTGTGTTACAGGACGGAAAGGCGACTTGCCTGGATATTTTTTCATGTGAGGAGCAAACTTGTCTGTTTTTTGGATGAGTTCTGATGTACTTGCTGTTGGCTCACGTGCCAGCAGGGTATGGTGTGTATTTTTTAAAAAAGAAACCTTTCTCAGAGGCCAGGTGATCGTGGACTACACTGCTTAGGGCAGCTGGCACAGACCCTGAGCTGCTGGGCGGTGGGAGGATTCCCCCCTGGAATTGCCATCTGGGAACTCACCTGCTGGCAGATCTGTATACATTGAGTATGTGTGGCTGGGGTTTTGGTTTTAATTTTCATTTGTTTTGAATAATTCCTGATCAATGTTGTGCTTTCTGCTACAGAAGCCATGTTAGTACCTGTCAGCCGGTCTGATAATACATAGAACCTGGTGCAAGATGAGCGGCTGTGCGTGTGCTTCCTGGGGTGGGCGAGTCTGGAATGCTTTGGGTTGGAGGGCGCCTCTCAAGGTCACCCAGTCCAGCCCCCTGCCCCAGGCAGGGGCACTTTCCACTTGACCAGGTTGCTCCAAGCCCACTCCAGCCTGACCCTGAGTGTTACCTGGAGGTCGATGGAAGTCCAGCTCGTGGGATTCTTCCATGTGGGAGCAGGTGCCCGCACGACCCGGTGAGTACGGGGGTTCTGCTGTGGGCCCACGCACAGCCTGGGCCGTTCCCTCCTCACCACCCCTTTCTTCCTCCGCAGGTCTGGCTCCACGAGCCCAGTCTGGCCGGTGTGAAGGACGATGGAAGTCCCAGAGGTGTTGGTGAGGAGCTCCTGCAGGAGCAGGGCTCCGTGCCCAGGTGAGCATCCAGCACTGTCAGGTGTCACCGTGGCCACGAGAACCACGTCCCTTCCACCACTGTGCTTTTTGTTCCGTGACAGACCCACCTCAGTGCCCACCAGCAGCCTCTCCTTCCTCCCCCTTGCTCTGGGGTTTCCCTGTGTGCTGGCACAGCCTTTCCCTGCCTCAGCACGGGGTGCTCCTCACCAGCAAACAGCATGGATTTTAAACAAATGCAAGGCATTTTGAGTTACTTTTTAAAATTTCATTCAAATAATGAAAGACAGAGGAGGTCTCTGCATCACTCACACAGCCTTGAACTGGAGCTTCGGGGCTCCTTGGCCTCACTGCCAGCCCTGCAGCCGTGGGAGGGCAGGGACACGTGCACGTGGGGCTGTGTCAGCCTGGGATAGAGCTGCTGAGAGGTGGAGCTGGGTTGGGTGCTCAGGGAGTCTGAGTTTGCTTTAACTCTGATTTCCTCGAGCAGAGCAGTAGCAGTTCATGGAAAACGACTTTACGACAGAGCTGGGATTTCTAGCTTGGGCGTTTTGTGCTTGTTTTTCCTTTTAGTTGACTGGGGAAGTGAGTGGCACTGGAGGCTTGATGGTGGTTTCAGGGGAGGGGAGCAAATGAAGGATGTAGGAATTAAATGCCTGTGTCTGTTTCAGAGCAGACAAGGCCACAGTCTTGCCGATCATCCCTTTACCTTGTGTGTGTATGTGTGTTTATACATCCACAATTCTTGATTTATTGACATAGGCAAGACCTGGATGATGCCAGTGGTTCTGCCCTTGTGAGAAGCGCTGTTCATGTCTGTATTTTCAGTTCCTTGGCAGGTGCTGCCCAAGCTTTGCTCTCCCCAGAATTTACTGTGTTTTGGAAAAGTCAGAGCCAGTTGAAACACCTCTGGATTTTTCTGGTATTTTTCTGGCATCACTTCACGCATGGCCAGCGCCTGAGATGGGGTCACAATGGCTCCTGATACCACCCCAGTGCTAACGACAGCTCCATCATGCAGTGTTCCTCTTCCACAGGTTAACTTGTTACTCCAAAAGGTTGAGTTCCCACCAGTTAATAAGGTTTTCTTCATTATCTTGTCCACGTGCACAACAGTGGCCCAAATCTGGCAGGGCCTTAGGCATGGCTTCAGTCCCTGACACATGCCCATGGGCCATGGATGGAAAATGTCAATATTCCACCATGTGAACAACAGTACGATGGAACATGCCATCTATTAAGGATTCTAAACAGGGAATACAACAAATAATGCATAAAAACCCAATACCTAAGGCACAGAGTAATACTAAACTCTCTTTTCACCATTTCCAGCCCCATGTCCATCCAGCAAACCGACTCCAGCTGGTGTTTTCCGTCAGATGTTGAGTGAGTGACTGCAATTTCTGAAATGGTGCATGGGCAGAGCAGGAATGGTCCCTCAAGGGACACCCAGGCGTTTTCTCCTAGGGGGGTATGAGTTGCAGGTGTCCTGTTAAAACTTAAACAGAGGAGCAGTTACCTCCCCCTCCTCCTGCTCCCACCCATCACTCCTGCTGACATTGGTGCCAGTGCTGCTCCCCTGGAATGGAGATAGCAGCTGCCTGGTTTGATTCTGCTGCTGTCACCTCAGTGGTGACAGGAACAGGGTCCATGAGGGGTGGATACCATAGCTTGGCACATGAAAAGTAGGACTGTGCAAGACCCTGAATAACCCAAAAGAAAATTGATGCTGTACTTCCACTAGGGTGCATATGGGCAGAAGAAGCAGTGCTTCGAATGCCTAAAGTGAGTGGCCCTTTAGGCTGGGGGTGTGCAGGATTTAATGCTATAAATCCACTTGCTAGTAGAGCAGGGGTAAAAGCAAAGTGAAAACACACTTGTTGGTCCCCTGGTGTCCTAATGCCAAGGTCTGTTTTTACCTGTTGCACTTGTGCCAGGTGGAATGTGAGTGTAGTTTTCTGTGTAGCAGAGAGGTACCCAGTTTCTGCTTGGGCTTGATCCGTGTGACCATTGGTTCCTGACATGACAAAGGAACCTAACACATGTTTGGGCCCTTCATGTGCATCAGGGGTGTTTGTGTTCCAGCCACAACACGGTTATTTAATAATTGTATTGCCTCAGACAAATGGCCAACCCATTTTTTGTTGGAGTTGTCTCCTAGGCACCTTATTTGTTGTTTTAGCAGTCCATTTAGACGCTCGACAAGGCTCCTCTGTGTGCCATTTCCTCAGCCAGTTTACAAGCCCCCGTGCTCCTGCCCAGGAATCTGTGTCCAGGTAACAAACAGCACGGGGTGGTGTCGCACCTGTGGCTCGCCAAGCTGCACTTAATTCACCCAGCTGAATGTCAGGTAAAAACCTAAAACAAAACCAGCACCAAAAGCCTGATGGATGCCTTTGAGCATCTTGGAGCTGCCAAAGGCCACATCTCTTTCAGGGTTACAGGTAGTTCTGCTCATCCCAGATGTACTGGATGGAACTCGGTGTGTTCCTCAATGGCTGCTCGGGTTTTATCAAAAGCAGCCTGCTGTTCTGACCCCCCCTTCAAAATGAGCCTTTTTTCAGGTAACTGTGTATAATGGTTTGAGTAGCAGTGCCAGACCAGGTACATGTGATCACCAGCATCCAACAGCACCTTAGAAAGCACTGTACTGCCTTTTTATCCTCTGGAGCCAGGTGTGAATACTGGCTAAAGCTTTTTCTGGAATTTGTTGAGCTCAGCGGGTCCAGGTGATGCTTAAATATTTGACTTCGTGGGCCAGACCCTGTATTTTATTGGAATTAACAGCGCATCCACAATGTCACAGTAATTCAGTAATGGCATCCAGTTCCTGTTGCACCTGGGGAATATCCTCAATGTATTGTACAGTCTGTACCTCAGCTGGTGCAGTGTGTTGTGCTGAAGTGTGGTGTGATGACAAAAAGGAGGGCTGTGCTTACTGGGGAAGATGTGTAAAGGTGTCTTGGTTTCCTGCCCAGGAAAATGCAAACTGCTCATGAGCGATACGGGGAATAGGAATCGTGAAAAATGTGTTAGCTACGTCGAGTGCAGCGTACCACGTTCCTGGGTGTGCCTGAGTTTGGAGTTTTGGTGTAGCAACTTCAGGAGCAGAGCAGTTAGGGGAGGTGTTTTCCTTGTTCACTGCCCCATAATCTCCAGTCATTCACTGCTGCCGGCTCCTGGCTTTTTTACAGGCCAGACAGGGCCATTCAAAGGAGAATGTGTGTAACGAGCCAGACCTGCTTGTAGCAAATCATTGATAGTTGCTTGAATTTCTGCATCTCCTCCTGGAATTTTATATTGCTTTATATTTACAATTTCTGTGGCTCTGGGGATTTCTGCATCTGGTTGTGTAAGTCCCACAGTGATACCTCTGGCATGTAGTCACAGCGTGGTGCCAAAAGCCCAATATGTACCATTAATTTCTAATGTAGCACCCAGCAAAACATCCATCCCATAACAACATGTGTGAGGGTCCCAATCTCCAGTCTGCAATTTCAGTTTAGTAATCCTCCCTGCTGCAGGTTGTTCACCTAATCCCCATATGGGAGCAGTAGTTCCCTGTGTTTTTTCTGGGCTGCCTCTGTATCAACTAAAGCATGGAGTCCTTGTTTATTTGCATTTAACCACCAAATAATCAGGTAAAGGGATGAGGGGCCTGCCACAACACACGGCAGTGCAGTACAGGGGCTTGGTCTGTTCCCTACTCATTTGTCACTTTGTCCCTCTGCCTCAGCTGTGGCTTCCTTCATGTCTGTCCATGTTCATCAGTCCAGAGAGCCGGTCCATTCCCCCCAGTGCCCACTTTCCCTTCAAAAACAGGAGTTGCTTGAGCACCTTCATTTTTTTGCTTCTGATCCATCCTCAGTAGAGCAATCAGATTCATCAGTACTCCAGATATTTGCATCCCAGGTCTCTGGATCCCACTCTGGATTGGTGACAATGGCACAGACTTGTGGGCCAGCTGCCTTTCTGTCTTTTTGCCTCATCGCCTTGCAACCCCGAGGGCACATTTCTCTACTAAAAAGCACATTTTTTCCTGAGTCACACTGTTCCACAGCAGTTACAAATGCTTGCCTTTGCAGCATCAGACCAGCCTGCAACTGTCCTGTTTTTCATCTTGCTTGACCAACTGTTTTTCAAGCTCTTCATGCTTTACAACAGCAACTTTGTATGCAAATAACTAATGGGTTTTAAAACTGAGCAGGAGCAGCAGCTTTGAACCAGCCTTCTGGCAGCTTCTTCATGAGAAAGGCTGTGGTGGCAAGCCCTAAAAAAATTATTAACTGCAATACTGAGCTCTCAATATGGCATAGGAAATTCCAAGTTCACAAAGGGATTGTATTGATCCTGAAGGAAATGGAGTAAGGTTGTTGTGTTGGGTTTTTGTGGCCTGAGGTAGAGTAAAAAATAAGAATCAGGTTCAGGTACTCTCTGTTTTGTCTTCCGTGGTGGAACACAAGAGGCCTTTAAGGGGCTGAGGCAGTTGCAGTTCAGGGAGTGAGGGTGAGACTTTTGGGCAGTTTTAGGAGCCTCCCCTTATGCTGAAGTGATTTGTGAAATGGCAGGAGGGGCTGTAGGGTGTAAAGTGTGTTTGTATTGTATGCAGGGAGGGAAAAACCCAACACGGTAATGACTGGGAGAGTGGGAGGAAAAAATGCCACAGCTGAGATGATGGGGAGAAGTGGAAACACTCAAAAGCTCTTTTTTGGTGTTACCTTGCTTCAGAAGTCATTCAGTGACCCAAGACACAATGATTCCATGCAGAAGATGCAAAATTGGTGCACAATCTAAACCACCCAGTTATGGCAATCCTTAAGGTGAAACCTCAAGAGATGGCACAAAATATCCCTCTTCTCTCACGGGTTCTGTGCATGCCTGATGCACTGGGAGGGCTTTGCCTTTGCTGTTGAGAAGTTAAAACAGTAAAAGTGAAGAAGCTGAAGAAAGTGACAGCAAGGGAAGTGGAGTGAGGTGTTTTTACACATCTGACATGCACTAATAAAAGGAAATCGACTGATTCCAGGCAAATATTAATGAAAAACAATTTATATATTTATCATACATATAAAGATTACAGGTAAGCAGTTAAAAACATCTTATATATAAACATTTGGAAAGTGTAATTTTAAAATCCAGAACATTCAGCTCAACACTGCCATACACCCTCTGAGTGAGCAGTACTATATACATTAGGAGTTATGCTATGTACACGAGGAACTGCACTGTACAGACACCAAAAGCGGAGAAAACTGAACTTCTAGTCTTGCCCTAACTCTGGGCAAAGGTTAAGGCTCAGTAACAGCCCCCCCTCTGTCACACTCTAAACAAAGATACATAAATTGTTCAGAGCAGGACCTTCAGCAGGCCTGTGGGATCCACCATAGGTCTCCTGGATGTACAATAGACCTAAGGTCGGTCTGTTTTACCTACTTGTAAACAGAAGTGGTGCATCCAAATGTAGTGTAAAACCTACCTGAGCCCAGTTTTGCAAATTAGTGCCACAGAACTGGGGGGGAAAGGCCCAGGCATGGATAAAACTGTTGTGACTAATGATCCTTAACAATCCTAAGCTATCTATGTGGATAATAACTCCTCGATGTGCGCAGGGGTGCACAGCGCTGCCTCCAGAACCAGAAATACTGTCTCTATTTCATGTGTCTCAAATCAGGGCTGCTTACAATCCAACGTCTCATTTATGGCTTTTAAAAAGGTTCAGAGTTCAGCTCCTGCAGAGGAATTGCACATTGGGAGGAGGCCCATCCATCACATGGGAGTGCACAAGTCCAAGGGAAACCACCCTGTCGTGACACTGAGACCTCCATCCAACACAAGCAGTGTTTGTTTGTCCCATTCAGGATGCTCATGCAAAGGCAAGTGCAGTTCATTCATTTCAAAGTTCTTTGGGAACAAGATCCAAAATGGGTCATTCTCTGGTGCAGAACAAGTGCAAAAAGTCTTCAGCTGGTTCAGGCAGACGTGTACTCAGAACTTTCTATAAAAATAAATTCAGATGATCATCTTCTGTGTAATACTGGCACGAAGGAGACTTTTCTCACAAGGAGAGTTGGCTCGTGGGGTGTCCTCAAGACAAATGTGGCAGCCTTTGCACCAGGGCTGCCCAACGCTCCAATTGCACATTCCCACCAGGAAATTTCGGCAGATTCCCCGTGACCCTGGAGGTGCAGCCTCAGCCAACCAGCTCTGCCTTCTTCCGCAGGATGAAGTCGAAGTTCACGTGGCTGTTCATGCCATAGAACACGTTGGCATCACGGGGGAACACCAGCTCTGCAGGACAGGCCCAGGGCAACGTTAGTGGGGAGGGCAGCAGAGCAGCTGGAAAGCTGGGAGAGGACAGGGAGCTGGAGCAGGATGGGACAGGCCATGGCCAGCCCGGCACAGGCCCTGGCAGCCTCTCCAGGAGGATGGGGGGGAGGCTGGTGATGGGTGGGAGGCTGGTGATGGGTGGGAGGCTGATGATGGGTAGGATGCGAGGGCCTGGTCCCAGGGAGACAGAACCCACCCTCCCCACAATCCTGTGGTCACTTAGTGGCCGCAGGGCACACACGAGGTCAGCCTGGCAGCCCAGGAGCTGGCTCTGCCTGTGGGAAGGGGGCTGTGCTGACAGAACCACCCCTGAGCAGCCAGGGGGTTTCTCACTGGCAGCTGTGACCTGTCCACGGCATTTCTAATGCTTCCCATTTTATTCTTCCCTTTGAAATCCAACAGAACAGAACTTTCCAGGCAGCTTCCCTACCTTTGTCCTCAGAGATGACCTGCACGAGCTCGTAATCTTCAACTGCATCAGGCTGGAGGTTGTGCTTCAGCAAGGCTCGCTGGGTGACATCAGGGATTCTGTCTTGGTTGGTTATCTGGAAAGATAGGAGTTGCAATGAGAGATTCTGCTCATTCACTCTCGTGATTTAGTAATTAGCAAAAACCTGACTGCTTGGTCTTGGAAGAGATATCAGAGAACTGAAAAAACCACAATAGGTCAGGGGCTGATGGATACTAAACTTGCTGGATTTGGGGACATCAGACCATTAAAATCAGGAGTTAAGTGAAGGTGCCCAGAACTACCCCCGGTGTTTGTTCCCCCCAGCTGAGCTGAGCCACACCACCCATGGTCCTGCACTGGTGGCACTGCCGGGATCTGTCTGTGGAATGAGCAGAGGGGGAAATGCCTGAGTGCTGGGGCTGCTGGTCTGCTGAGAGGAGGGAGATTCGCCCTTCGTCACAGGGAGAAGTTGTGGAATTAAAGGGTGTGTCAGCTCCCCCCCTGCAGCTCCCTGTTTTCAGAAAGCAGCTCCCGGGAAAAGCTGCTCCAGGGAAAATATGGCACGTGGCATCTTATGTGCTCACAGTGCTTCACCTGGAGCGTTGGGATAAAACACAAACTGCAGTTTCCAGACCAGAAACTTCCCCAAAGCTCTTCTCAAACCTCTTGTTCCTACCAGGCTCCACACATTCTGCAAGGCACCGTGTGCCACCTTCCCTTCCCAGCCAGGTTTGACGAAGGGGTGTTCTCAAAAGGCAGTGACAGGTCTGGTCACCCCCCATGGACACATGTCCTGAGCCCAGGGCCATGGCACTCACCAGGATGCTCTTGTAGACGCTGGCGTGGAGCCCATCCATGCTGACCCGGATGATGCAGGAGCCCCCGCTCTGCCGGTTGTACACGGGCAGCACCTTGGGGGCACTGCTGGGGATGGAGCCGCTGTCCGAGCCCGAGCCAGGGTCAAAGATAGGGCCCTTGCCGGAGCCAGAGCCCTTGTTGGAGATGGAGCCCTTGTCGGAGCCAATGGAGCCCTTGTCGGAGTCGTAGCCCTTGTCGGAGCCCACGGAGCTCTTGTCGGAGCCCACGGAGCTCTTGTCGTCGCTGGAGGCCAGCAGGGTAGGGAAGGAGGGTAAAGATGGCACCCCCGAGGAAGGTGTGCTGGTGGAGGAGTCAGGAGAACAGGAGGATAAGGGATACCCCGAGATCTGCAGGACAGAAAGGGAAGTGCTCTCACCACGGTGGGTCTGGGTGTGTCACCGTGCCAGAGCAACCAAGAAAGCACAAGGCACACACAAAACTGGTCACCCACACTGTGCCCAGCCTGCTGCAGGGGGATTCCTTGCTCCAGGAGAACTGATCGGTGTCACCATTTTAATGGCAGTTTCTGTCCCGCTGGGGGTGCTCTGGCCTCTCGGGAAGGGCAGCCCAGGAGGTGGCAGCAGCTCCAAGGAGGTGGCAGCAGCTCCAAGGAGG
>VZTX01027274.1:0-15384 GCA_013400915.1 Pardalotus punctatus | reverse complement strand
TTGGACGCAGCTCCAGGGAGAGGCAGCAGCTCCAAGGAGGTGGCAGCAGCTCCGAGGAGAGGCAGCAGCTCCAAGGAGAGGCAGCAGCTCCAAGGAGCAGCATCAGCCGGGAACTGGGAGCGGCTGGGAAGGAGCAGAGGATGCTCCAGGCACTCCTGCTCCAGGAGGGAGCCTTTGCACAAGTGGAAACGCACACACACCCCCCTCCCCTCTCTGCCACTCTCCTCGGAACTGCCCCTTCCTTCCCCTGCTCAGAGTTTGCCTTTCTCTCCCTGTGCCTTGCTCCAGCGCTTCCTGACAGAACAAACCCACTGTAAGGGGCAACACAGAGCGTTGTGCAGGAGCCCCGCCTGGATTGCTTCCATCTTTACACGTTTCTCTCTCCGTTTCACTGAACCCACTGCTCTGCTCCAGACTGAGAGCCATGACCAGTGTCTTGGGGCTGGCTCCAGGTGTACCTTTTTCAGAGGGTCCTCGGGGCTGGAGACGGGAGTCACACACACATCCTCGGTTTCGGAGTGATTAAACTCACACGATGAAACACTGGCTGAATCCGTGCTTTCCCCGGAGCTCCCTCCTACAGGAGAGCTCTTTGGGGGTTGCTCTTTGGGTGGGGTGAACACATCAGTGCCCAGAAAAAGTCTAGTATAGAAAGAAAAAAAGCATAACAGCCAGTAAGTGAGAGCTGGGCTGAGCAAAGCCGTCCCTTGATTCAGAACTCCTGGAGATTTTCCTCTCTGGAGCAGCCTATTGTTTTCATTTCCTCTGTGGTGTTTATCCAGTTTGTCCAGAGGCTTTGTCACTGGCTAACACAACACCTCCCTGACCCCGAGTGCCCACAGCTGCAAGGCCACAGCCAGCTCGTGCCCCCCTAGAACAACACTCCCCTTCGGTCTCGTAATGATTTCAGGCTCATTTAATAGAAAAATCGGCTTCAAAGGGCAAATTCACCCTGCTGCCAATTGCTGCCCCCTGTCAGGGTGCCACAGGTACTAGGTTCTCTCTAGAAGGCTGGAGATGCACACAATAAGGACATCATAAAGTGTAAATTACAGGCTCTCCCTCTCCAAGACTCATTTCTAAATGCAGGTCAAGTGACTTGAAAGGAGAGTCAAAGGAAAAAAGCTGGCCTGACCCATCAGGTGGAGGAGCAGGGAGCATCAGACGCCACAGCAGCGTGCAGTTAATGATTTCATGCTGTTCAGAGAGGTGTCACTCACTGCTTTGCTACAGCATTCATTTGCAAAACACATTCAGAGTGCAGATTTTTTACTTCAATGTTTGAGCTCTGCTTTATTCCATGCAGCTTTCCCTGCTTTCCTGCTAGCCCCTTGTTTCCCATGTCCCCTGCATGGCCCCATCCCCTACCCATGTCCTCTTGTGGTATTACACCAAACTCAACCTCGTCCCCATGATTTTTTTTTTCCTTCTCCAGCTGGAAGGCAGATTGTTTCCACTGTCAAATGCCTTTTTGCTAACCTTAATTTTCATATTAAAATCCTGCAAGGAATTTTTGCATGAGTACAGCAATTTAGACTAATAATAGACCAGACTTTATCCTCATTTACTCTGTTTTGCTGCTGCATTCAGGGAAGTTATTACACAATAGATACTGAATTATAATCCAGCACTAAAATGGTTCCTTTTTCTGACATCTTAGGAAGGGTTCTGTTTCTAGTCTCTTTTATCATTAATAATCCTCATGACTGCTTCTAACAACACACAGGAACGGCTTCAGCTGCAAGGCTGCATTTCTCCTTAAAGCGGTGCAGGGGTGTGGATCCCCAGCCAGGTTTTGCAGCTGATGAAATGAGTGCTGCTTGTTGGAGTTATCCGGGTCCATATTCCCACCCCAAACCCCCTCTGCCCCATCACACTCACGTGCTGATCCTCTTCACCATGCTTTTCTGGGATTTTGGAGACAGGACGTTGGTATCAGCAGCTGCTTCAGCCTCACGTGAGAGTTTGTAACTGCGGGACAGAGGTGAGGTTTTGCAGACAATGTTATTTAGTTGTACATCTCACAGCAGCAACATTCACAAAATCCAAGAACCCTTCAGTTATTCCCACCTCACAGAAGGCTGCACCCCACGAAGAGGAACACTGCTCTGTCTGCATTTTCCCAGGGCCAAGGGGATCTTTCACCTCCTTGGAATAGTTTTCAAAACCACTGCTCTCCCGTGTTTGTGTGTCCCTGCCATGCCCGGCCCAGGTGAGTGTGGGGTGAGAACAGAGGCCCTGCCAGCTGCACTTCAGACCCACCTCTCCTCCTCTGTTAAGTGCCGCTGCCTCCTGAACCACTGGATGAATTTTTGGTCTGGTATCAAGCAATAGCTGTTGCACGAGGATTGCAGGAGCTTGATTTGGGCAATGACTTCAAATTCCTACGACAAGAAATAATCAAACAGAAAGTCTAATTAGAAAACAAGTGATATTCATTCATACTCTAAACACACGCAACAAGGGATCCAGGACAAACTTAGCTTGATGTGAAGTTCAGTTTCAGCTGAGTAACTATTTCAAGAACCAGTTTTGTAACAATACAGGTGTTTTTTTTCCCTAGGATCCATAATGTGCACTCACACTTGCTCCAGAGGAACATAAAATGCAACTTTTAATACAGAGCGTGCTGTTCTTCTGTACCTGCACTTGCACACACACTTGGCCAGAATAACCCTGCACTATCCAGAACAGTTATGGAGCAGTTATGGAGCAGTGAAGGGCAGGAAATGGCTCCACCACAGCCAAGTCCAGATCTGCTTTCTAGCCCCAGGACGGAGATTTGGCCTGGAGGTAACCCCAGCACTTTTACTCCTTCAGGACATTGGTTATCTCAGACCAACGAGGATCAGGCTGAAAGGACAGACTGACAGCGTTTGTTTCTCAGTCCTGTGTGCCTGGTTTGCTCTCTGCATGCAGCTTTTTACCTACAAACACTCTCCTGCAGGAGAAGGAAGATGTTTACTAACAGTGTGTTCTGGAAAGCAAAGGTTCTTCTGCCACCAGGTCTGGTTCAGCTGCTAAAGACAAACAGCCTTGCCCAGAGAGTATCATAAAACCCAAAATCACAGAATATTCAACTTACCCTTCGTCTCTTCTCAAAATTGATCAGACCACCCTGTTGGAAGGAAAGAGAAGGGATCAGAGAAAAGCCAGATTTGTCCCTTGAGATAAATGCACTCAAATTCACTCAAGTTCTGGTTAATAACACTGCATATTGCTTCTTTTCTTTCTTTGAAAACAGGTATTTTAAGAGCTGCATAAGAAGAAGATACAGAAACAGATAAACTCAGTTGGGGAGGCAGGGAGGATATCTAGAATTCCAAAAAATTGCCCCAAATTACCTCGACATAGTCCTGAAGGGCTGTGTCAAGCATGATAAGATCTGTCAGGAAGGTGCCAAGGTAAGGGACTGTGCCTTGCATCACTCCCTGCAAGTGAGCAGAGCAATGCTGGATTAATTAACTGAGAAATGACAGTAATTAGAATTCCAGAACACTCCTGTGTAAGAAAATGAAATAAAAGTAATCTGCTTAACCAAGCAGCAGTCTTATAATTACGTTTTCTTTCATTACATCATTCTCATTATCTAATCAGGAATTTAAATCCAATTCCAATGAGACCAGGATGCTCTCACAGGTATTACCCAGTGGTTTTGTATCACAGTATTGCCACCACTGATTGCCAACAGGAAACCCTGCCTGTGGGAGGTCCCTGTGTCCCCTGCTGCAGGAGGAGGAGCAGGAATGGTCCTGGCCAGCCTGGGGGAGCAGCTTCTGCTTCATCCCCGTGGATTTTTATTTAATGGTGTGTGATTAAACCTTGGGATAGTCAAGTCAAATCAAGCCACATCTTTTTCTCTCCAAGAAGTGACCATCTTCCCCAGCCATCCACTGCATTTTAATGGCAATTATTCACACTTTAAAACTTTCTAGACTGCCAGCACTTGCAGAGTTCAGGCTGGCTCTACACTTGTGAAGGAAACACTTGTTTCTACCATCCAAAAGGATCTGTATGTTTTCCAGTCAAACAAATACACAGACAAAAATCATATTCAGCACTTTTGCCTCCCTATCCCAGATTTCTCATCCCCTGTCCTTTTAAATCTTTGCCAGCTTTGAGACAAAAGCCATTTTCACCAGCAGACTGGAACCCAGACACATTTTACAAAGCAATCTCTGTAGAAGCCTGTGCAATTTTCAAGCTGGTATGTCAGAAGCTTCATGAGCTCGTTTGAAAGTAAATGAGACTTGTGCTCTGCCAGAGCTAATTTTCTTTATCACAAGAACTCCAGTATTTACAGCAGCACATATTTTACTACATGGAAATTGTGTTTCTGTCTAAAGTGTAACAAGAGTAGATAATGGAATTCTTTCTCGTAGGACAGAAACAAGACAGCTGGAAGTGATGACCACATATTTATACCCATCAATCACCTCCTGCCCCTTCCCTCTGGTAAAGACCTTTCTAGATTTTGCTTCCTATAGAACTGGCCAAATAGGGTTAATCATGTTACCAATTCAAAAGGGGGAGGACCAGCCCCAAACACACCTTGTTTTTTTGAAGTTGCAGTCGCTTCTGTGACTTCTTCTGGTTTTCTTTCTCGCTGCTGTCCAGATTTGCAAATTTGGATGGCAATTCCTGTGAGATAAAAGGGGATTAAAGGCAATTAATGGAGGATCCAAGTGGTAAACTGGCAACAACATCCATGTAAAATAATTGTAAATACATTTAACCAAAAATAAGCAAAAATATCTGCAGTGCAGGTACACGTGTCTATGTACATGTGTTGATTTCCTGGGACTCGGATGCTGACTGGGAATTTTGGATGAACATCACACAAGATGGCTGTGAGGAAGCTTTTCTGCAGAATGGCTCTGGTCAAAGCCAAGTGCTGCTGAAAATCTCCTGGGAGTTTAACTCTGAGGAGCTCAGACATACTTCAGGTGTCCAGATGCTCTACCCCGACACTCCTGACCTCAGGATTCCTGGATAATTCCCTAATCAGGCCTGCTACAAGTAAACATCTCCATCTTATGTAATGCTTTGTTGTTTGTCTTCTGCTGCAACACCAAGACCCAGCCACTGTGCCTTCCTGACTAATCCAAAACCACGCAGGAAATGAAAGGAAGAGGTTTCCATGCCCAAAACTCCAGATTTCCTATGAAAGGGTGAGATATTTCACCATAGTTCTTTAACCTTTATTTCCCTGGATGCACAGGGGATGTTGGAGCTCCAGTGGCTGGGTGGATGTGGCACAAATCATTTTCGGTGTCTGTTCAGGAGAGAGAACACTGCTCCCTCCCTCCCCAGGCCAGCCAACCTGTTTCCAATGGCATTTTGTCTGCTCCACACTTGGATTTGCAGGATGGACAGGCAAGGTCAAGCGTGGCTTCCCTACAGCAGCTATTTATAGTGAAGGAAAACAAAGTCTCGGAGGATTCAGTGGGTATTAAGCCTCCAAATGGTCCAAGATGAAAAGCAGGGGAGAGGTTCTAGCTATTCTGTGGAATTTCTCTCCTCTCACCGCTTCCAAAATGTTTTTCCAATCTGCTTAGGGCAGCTGGAGGGTGATTTACTGGGAGCCAGAGGTCTGGGCTCAGTATGAGTTGTTTTGTCTTTTAATACTCAGTTAAATAGGCTTTTCTGAACATACATTTTCCCTCTATGCTTATTATGGCCTCACCTGCTTTAAAATTTAGCTGCAGATGTTGATAAATGGACGATAAACAAAACAGACTGAGAGGTTTGGATGTGTTCACCCACCATTCCTGGGCAAAACACAGAACACAACCTTTCCCTGCTATTCTCCCTCACCCCTTTCAGGCTGGGGGTCACCCAGGAGAGGGCACAAGTCAAACTGCTCCTCTTTGTTGTCCATCAGGCCACACACAGAGCAGGAAGCCTTCAGCATTCCCAGCCCCGCTTCCTTGGTTCTAAGCAAAGGTACAGGATAGCAGGATGAACATCTTGGATTGATTCCTCAGCTGCAGCTCTGGCATTGTTCCAGTGACCTCGTGGGCTGAGGGGCTGCAAGACCTGCTGTCCCCCCAGACCACGCTGCCAAAGCTGCTGGCTCTGGGTATCCAAGCCCTGCAGGCTAAGGCTACAGCAGGCTCTTCCAGGAACAAGGAATTCAGCTCTCAGCCCAGCAAAAAGTTCAGGTTTTGCAGCCCTTTCCTCCCTAAAGCACCACATAAGGTCCTTGAGGAAGAGATGAGCTTTGGCAGCCGGTTACAAAAGGGGTTAAACCTCAGATTTCATGGAGATCACGAGCCTTGCAGCTCACACTGATCCTCACCTTCATCAGCAGCTCCCTACTTGTCAGATAATTGTCATGGTCTGAGAAGATCTCAGACAGCTCTTCATACATCAGCAGGATGTCCCTGCACAGGAAAAAATTAAATCATTTAGGTCATTAGCAAGCACTCGAAATCCAATCAGGTTTCTGGTTTTTTCTCATCAGTCCTCAACAGCTGGACTTATAAAAGATAACGGCACCAAAACGCATCCAGTGAGATGCTGCACATCTCCCGGGAGCCTTGGGATATTCTGGTGCTCCCGGTGGATCAGGCCTTATCTGACAGCAAAGAAACACCATCAGCAGCCCCTGGGCAGGGCTTTGGAGCATCTGCAGGGTGGGTCAGAGGATACAAGGGGAACCTGAGTACTTCATTTCTGCCCTGTTCCATGCACTCTGGAAAGCTGGAAGCTTTTAAGTGTAGCAGTAGTTTTTTGCCCAACACTGTATACACAAGATTGGCAATATTTTGGTCAGAAACACACGGCAGCAGAAGGACAGTCCTGCCTCTGTGGGGGGGAAATACAGAAGGATACTGCCTGGCAGAGTGGTATTTTGTTGATCAAAGGCAAAGAAATCTGGTTTCCCCCAACTGAATAAGCAGAACACCATCGTTTCTAGACAGCACCTTCTGGCACTGTGGGGCAGGCAGTAAATATTGTTACTACGATAAAGTGTTCCCCTGGAAGAAATACTATCTTCAATACTGCATTTTGTAGTTTGGGAAAGTATTTTTTGGAAGTATTAGAACCAGGAGAGGAATGGGGTGGGTTTATAGCAAGCTGGACCTCCTCAAAGTTCACAGGAGAGAAGACAACAGGCAAAGCTCGTGGTGAGCTAGGAGTGGTGAGCTGGGCGAGGAGCCAGCGCCATAGTTCTTCAACAGAGGTTGTGGAGGATCCAATATGCTAAAAAAGGACAGAATCTTGTATCCCCAAGGGCACACTGTCCCCTCAACAGGAAGGAGAAGCCCACAGGAGGGGTCTGAGCCTCCCAGGAATGGGAGGTTCTTCTGACAGGACCCATGTCAGTGAAGGAACAGAACAGGAAGAAGGAGGAGAAGGTGGAAAGGAGCACTGAACTCTGTGGCCCCTGGGAACCGAGGGAGAGGCTTACTTTGAAACACACATCCAGGTGGTCTTCAGCCGATAGATGGAGTTGGACTGCAGAGCTGAGATGATGGCCCTCAAGGAGGAGAAGTTCTTCAGGATCCTACATTCCTGTGAAAGGAGCGGTTGGAAACACAGGAGCATTAAATGTCAGCACTACACAGACCTTCGTGCTCCTCTGTCTGAGCCCTGCCGTGCCTGCTACACATTCTCACTGCTGAGCAGCAGCTGTGCAAATACTGAGCAGCAAAAATATCACTCCCTGCTCCAGCCACCAAACACTTCACGGGCTCTGGCATTTACATCTTGTTTTCCTCGCTTTCATGCACTTGCGGTGTCGCAGCTTCCAGTTCTCCCAGTGAAAATAAAAGCGGAACTGAGTCCATGAAGCCATGGTGAAAGGCACAAAGGTTACACTTCTTAAAAAGCTCTTTATAGTTACCAATCCCTTTTACCCCTTAGGGGGAAAACCAGGCTTTGCCTCTTTATATGTGGTACTTAAAATGTAAACCCTCAATCATCTCAGTGTCAATTAAAGACACGCAAAGGAATAACCTGTTATTCAAGTATGTGCACACTGTTAGAGAGAAAAACCTCCCCAGCTTTTCCAGAGTTGGGATCAAATCTGAACAGAGGGAATGGTTCGTTTCTTACGCAGCTCCTCTGTAGCAAAAACTTGGATGGAAAAGGGTAATGAAAATCTCAAAAACAGTAGCACAGATTCCTGGTAAAGCAGAGGGCAAGTCAGGTCTGTGGCTCCTGGAAATCTGTTGGTGGCTCAAGAACAAAAGCTTGGGCACCACCAACTTCAGCACAGGTGTCTGTACAAGCAAACGCAGCAGACACAACACCTGCCAATCTGACTGCTGCATGGAGGTGAGAATGTAATCAACCTCCAATTCTGCTTATCAACATTTCTTTGGGTCTGATTCTCACCCTAATAATGCCAGTTATGTGAAGGATCCTTACAGTGGAAACAGACATGATTTATTTCCTTTGCAGGATGGAACAAATGTAAAGTAACCTCAGCATAAACTAAAGCCAGACTTTAATATATCAGCAGCTCTGTTCATGAGTTGCATTAAAAGTGGTTGAACAGCTGAAGTGAGTACATTCTCTCCCAGTTATTTACCTACAAAAACCCTCTGTGCTAATTAGGAGGCCACATTTAACGAAGTGTGGCTAAAGCAGGGAGCCTGGGCAGCGGCACCTTCAGCACGTGGGCACCTAGGTCAGATAAAGACCAAGTCCAAGATCATGTGGCAGGACTCACCAGACCTGAAAGCTATTTTTGCATGGTTTGGGGCCAAAAAAAGCCACAGAACAGCTCTTCTCCAGAGACTGACATGTTGAAGAATGAGTCCTTTCTTTATGTTCAACTTGAAATTCAGGTTGGGGAGAACACAAATTTATAGTCACAAATTATCAGCTTTTCTTCCCAGTACAACAGGAGTTTGGACTGGAAGATCCAATTTGGAACCATCTTGATTTAATGGCATGTGGTATAATTTAGAGCACTGTAGGAATTTAATATTGGACTTAATGTTCTCAGTGATTCAACCAACTGCAGACTAAACTTGAGCAAGCTTTCATTTGCATGTAAGAAGAATTGTTTAAGACTGCCTTGAATAACTTTGTTTCTTTTATGCTGTGACCTTCACAGAGGGAAACCAGAAAGAATCCTGTGCAGAAACAGCTTTGATTTAAAAAAATTTAATCATAACAGGACATTAATGATTTCATTTTTACTTTTTATTTTTAAAGAAAATATTGTTTGAGTGAAATTGGCTGCTCCTGCTCAGGAACCTTAGATCTAGGTGGAGCAGAGAGAGCTGGCAGTGAGAGAAAGTATTCAGTTTATCTTTTAAACCAAGAAAACGGATCCAAAAGTCACGGAGAGATAACAAACATGGAACTCTGTGCTGCTAAGTTTAGTTGTCGGTGAATAACTGTACTTTAATGAGTGGATTATTTTCTAATTCAGGCACCTAACTATTCAAAACACTCATTTGCATGCACAAAGCAAGGAGCTTTCTTCAGAAGTGGGCAGCTAAATGTATGTGCACCCAGCTGCTGTGCGTGTGCCATTATCCTGCACAGTGTGCACATGCATTTTTCACGTGTTCAGCTACGACTGGAGCGTTTAATTACGTGTATGAATTAAGTAAAGGGAGAAGCACTGAATCAACAGGGGTGCAGAACAAAGTTCTCCACCCACAGAGGGAGTGGGATGAGAGCAGGGCCAGTCCTGGCTTCCCCAGGCCCCCTTCTGCCCTGGCATGAGGAGGAAGCTCTTCATCCTCGCCAGCCCAGGCTGCCCCAGGAGGGCCCTTTGAGCTGGTGCCCCTTACAACGTAAAGATCTGCAGGCAGAAATTGGAAATCAAGCTCCCTAATCCCCTCACCCAGGCAATAAAGCATCCATCAGATGATGATAAAAGCGAGCAGACGTAAGCACAACAGGAGAGGTCAAAGACCTTCCCCATACCAGTTTCCTGAACCGTGCAGTCGCCAGAGCTGCGGTGGCAGGACCGAGTGCTGCCTCTGGAAGCACAAGAGGGCACTGCCAAGGCTGGAAAGCCTCTGGCTTCAGCTTTTTCTGACCGTTCTGTGCAGCTCAGGAAGAATCCTTGTGGCTCTCAGAAGCCAACACACATCCACAAAAGGATTCTCTTCCAAAGAAGAGAATTGCTCACAGCCAGCTGCCCAGTGCTCCGAGGGGAGTTAGCAAGGTTACAGTAAAATATTAAAGATAAAACCTAAGAAATCAGCAAACTAGAGCAACGTAAAGCAGGTGTGGAAAAACCCCCTTCATGCAAAGATTAAGAAACATGAAATCTGGTAAAAGATCTTCCTGGGAGCTCTGCTGAGGCACATGAAAGAGGCAATTCCATGTGCTGCTGAAGTCCTGCCTGCCCAGCCCAGCGGCCTTCCATAATGGAGCAAGTCTGTCAGCAGACAAGGGAAGAGCCAAAAATATCATCCATGCATTCTCTAAAGCTTTGGCACAGCCAATTATCAACCCCATTTCCATAGTGGGGAAGAAATAGGGAGAGGAAGGGCAATATTTATTTGGTATTACAAAGAAAATCAGTTAAAAATCAGTTAAAAATAGAAAGAATCAGAGCTAAGATGGCCTGGGACCAATGTGTACAACCCCCTTTCTCCTCTCCCAACTCCCTCCCTCCAAGGCACCCAAAAACCACAAAACAGAATAAACGCTTTACATGTGCAATATGAATCCACTTCTCAATGATCTTGGCTCTCTGCTGGATTTTGAGCTCCCTGGTCCCCAGGATTGTGCTGATGACACATTTGGTGACTGCATTGAACTGAGTGATGGTGGCCCTGACAGTCGGAGCCAGGTTCTTGTTTTCCTTCTTATCCCTTTGAGACCAGATGGATCCCAAACAGTGGTAGGGCACAACTCTCTTGAAGAGCATCTGGAGTGAAACAGAGGTGTGGTGAGCCAGCAAGTTTCTCCTAAATCTCTTTTAGCCACAAGAATAAATACAGGTTTAGGGTACAAATCTGATCTAAATCAAGCATGGTATTAAAAGGGGAGTATTTGTTTTCTCTTAGTTCAAAATACACTTTGGCATACTCTTTATAGCTTGATGCCCTAAAAGAACTGTCAGCTGAACAATACCGGGGAAAATAAGGGACACCTTTGTATCAGCTGCATAACCAAGGTGAAAATTTTTTATATAATGACATTTTGAAGGAGATTGACACAGACAAACCAAGTCAGAGCATTACAGTCCAGAGTACCTAGACATCTTTAAGCCAGGTAGCAATACAGTCAAAACGTGCTATTTCTCAGGTGCCAAATAATAACTTTTGCAAATGAGACTACACAGAATACATTTTTAAAAAAAACAAAACCAAAAAGCAACCAAAACCACTTCAGAATGACAGAAGGAAAAAGCCCAATGACTGAAGCAGCTGGGATGACCACAGAGCTGTGTTCTGTGTCCCAACAGCAGACCTGTTCTGGAACCCTATACTTATAGCAATATAACTTTCAAATATATACTTATTGTATATTATTTTATTTGAAGTTACATTTTATGCAATATGTATACACACATTGTATATAATTTTATTTAAAGTTATATTTTATGCAATACTCTACTCACCACATCCATGTATGTCAACTGTTCTGCCACAACGTGGTCTTGAAAAGAGGAGAATTCTTCTGGATTGCTGATCTCCAGTTCCTCTCCATCAACGAGGTCACTGGAGGAAGTGCTGCAGAACCCATCTGGGCAGCATGGAAAACAACACTCAGTAAATGACATGCAGAGAACAATGAATCAAAGCAGGTGTTTGTTTATTTTGCAACATCACTGCATTATAGCAGAACGCCCCAAGGGCCCTGCCTGATGGAATGGCCCCACTCTGACGCATATCTGAGTGAGAAAAATGACCAGAAGATTAAATTGGCAAGAAAAGATGGAATAAAAAAAAGGGAGAGAACCAATCTTAGCAGAGAAGTGGCTTGACTCATTTGCTAACTATTCTTCTGAAACCAAAAAACCACACCACCCCAACAAAAATTCCTTACTGACATTGCACAGGTTTGTTAATCTACTTTTCAGTATTTATAATCTGAAAAAAAAATGATCAAACTACAAAGTCACGAGGCTGCAGTCGTGCACCTTTTGTGGCTACCTGGGCTACATTGAAGAGAGTTTATTCCACATCCTTCATCTTTCCTCTCAGGGAATTTTTCCCAGGAAGTGGAATGCAGTGAGCACCTACAGCATTCTGCTGAATGGTTCTTCCAAATCTGCACAGGGCAGCAGAGAGGAGCTGAGGGAGCAGAACTGTCCTCACTGAGGGACCTGACCCAGCACAGACAGGGAAGAGTTCCACAGCTGCTGCCATGTCACCTTTTGGCTCCCAGAAGTTGGGAACAAAAAACACAAACACCAAGAAATATGCCCTTATTTACCAGGGTAGAAGAGGAAGTCAAACAGAAAATCCCTGAAAATAAATCCTAATCCCTTTTACTGTAAGGCAACAGTAACTCCATAAGGAGGGAGAAAGAAACAGGGTCTTGTAGAAGACAACCAACCAAAATACTGAGTTTACTACTGGTGAGATTTCATTTACAAAAACAAAGTATGTTATGCAAGACTTCATACCCAGTTAGAGCATTAAAGCAGCACCAGCAGATAAAGTGATAAGAGAATCACTGCTTTCAAAATACTTCATTGTTCCTTCCTCCATTAATTAACAAAACAATCACCAATGTAAATTGCTACAGTCTGAATGTAACAAGTGATATCTACGGGCTGATTTCTGTCTGAACATTCCAATCACGCAATTTATTGACACAACTCCATGTGGTAAAGGGAGACCTCTGTTCCAGCGCTACCTTTCCGTGGCTGTTTTGTATCAATTTGCATAATTGAATGGACTTGGACTGCACTGCTACAAGAATCTCACTCCCTTTGGTTTTGTAAAACCTCCTTTTCCTTTCAGCTCTGGAAGTTCGGCTGGAAATCCTCACCGCTGAGCTGCAGCTCTACGCAAAACCTCACAGCACGCTTAAAACGAGGTCCTGGAGCACAATGCAAATTTTCCATTTCTCTTTTCATGCCTCTTTTTCTCCTTCCTAAATGTGTTAGCAGGCTTCTCCCTACTCTCCAACAAGCTGGAATCCTCTTGTGCTGGAGCATGTCATCATCCTCAGACCCCTCGGATCCGTTCAGCCCTCTCAAAGCCTCTTGACTGCACTGAGAGCAAGCACGTGCCCCTCCTGAGCCTGCAACCTCTGCCTCTCCTTGCTCTGACTTGCTCAACCTGCAGGAATTGAGGCCAGGAGCAGGTTTTATCTTCCTGTCTGGCATTGCAATCTAATCTATGGCATGGCTGCTGGCAGCGTGGAACAGAGGTTGGATTACCCAAATCGAGCTGTAGGTTTAGAACCCAAATTTCAAAATTCGGAACACAGTAGGAATGCTTTGGGACAGTAACTATCAACAACGATTGCCAGACAATGTATCAGGGATTTTGAAAGAAAATGTACAAAGATGGAGCTCTGATAAAGTAAGGCAATCCTAGAACTCTTCTCTGCAGACCCCACAGCTTAATTTCATTGCCCTCCTCTTATTTTTACTCTAACCAGCCTCCATTCTGCCACAATTTGGAAAATGTTACCATTGCAATTGGCCCATCTATGACCCAAAAAAGAACCTTTTCAGCTGTCACTTGAGGAAGCAAACACAGAAGCAGGGCTGCTGGGAACTTCTGTTCATTCTGTTCAAACAGATGAACCCAAAGGGAGCCCTTGTGAGCTGTCCTTGTTTGACCTGGGGGCACCCAACCCAGGAAAGGTCAGCACCTGGCACATCTCAGCCATCCTGTTCCCTCACCTGTGCTCACTGCAGGCCTGGGCTCTGGGCATTACTCCTTTTTCTGTCCATGACTAACTTGGCATTTCACAGTATTATGCATTGACATGGTATTTCTGGAGCATCCGGCAGGCATGACTTTGATGGGATGAAAGGGTTTTTTTCTGGTATTTCCTTTATCCTTTATGGCCTGAATTATCCCCTCTCGCCCCTCTACCAAAGCTGGAAGTTGATTCCAGTTCTCATTCACATTACGTGAGCTCCCCCCACTTCCCAGCTCTGCCACAGGAAGCTTTCTGGGCAGGATACGGGGATGTGTCAGGTTTGTGTGACTACAGTTCACTATTGTTCCAGCAGACTGTGACCCCCAACAACGTAAGATTTTCCTCTGTCCTTGGATACCAGCAGCCAGCCACTCCAATAGGAAAAAACACCCACAGACACTTCCTTTGACAAGATGGTAACTAGGAAGAAAAGCTGCAGGACAAAGCTTGTGACTCAAGCTGTATTTTGTTTTCTGTGTTTTGTTTGTTTGGGGTTTTCTTGGTGGGGGGGTTAAGTGAGGAGCCCAGCTAGAGAGCAGCTGTGTGTGTTAACTCAGTGACATGGGAAGTGTGCTGACAATCGACCACTTGGTGCTGCAGCAGTCTCAAAGCTTTGGCTAAATGTTAGAGAAGTGCTGGATTTCCCAAGCCACCCCAGGATGAACAGACATAGGCACCTCACACTGTAACACTATTTCATCCCTCACAGAGCCTGCAGCCTCACACAGAGGTCGGGTTTCCTTTTAAAAAACAAAAAAAACAAGACGAAAGTCCCTGGTGAGCCTCACAATATTATTGATAAGCTTGAGAGGTGGTGAAACAAACTGCACATAAAATCCTGGGAGAACAGAGAGGGAGAAGGGAACAGGAACTCACCAACAGCTTCCACTTCTTGGTTCTGGAACTGCTTCAAGAGGTTCTGCACCCTGCTCTCCATGTCGGAATTGGGCATGCTGCTCTTCAGGTAACGCAGCAACTTCAGCAGACACGTGTAGTCGGGGGGCTCCCTGAAATCCTCGGAGCACTGATCGAGCCAGGCCCGTAACACCGACGCGATTTCGCTGCAGGCCAACACAGAGAAGGCGGTGTTTGCTCCCTGATGGATGGAACCCAGTGTGCCTCCATCCTACAGAGCCCTGGGCATTCCAACAGAGCCATTCCCAGCCCACCTGAGGTACCTGTGCTGAGCTGTACCACGGCCATGCTCAATAACCGCCATGCACTGCACACACCAGCAACAGCACAACGTCATTTCTTCACTCCCTCCCGGGCCACCGGGAAAAGCTCAGTGTTTGCTCCACAACCACTCCCTGGGAAGTTGTGGGAAAACAGCAGGGAGGAAACATGGCTCCTTCCCAGTGGAGATGCTAAATCAAATGCTTCCTCTGAGGCCTTTCATCAGCTGCAGAGTCTGGGGACCGAAGTGGAGCAGCAAATCCCTCCATGCCATACTCCCCCTTATCTGCAGCCTTGGCACGAAGCCTGCCTGCTCGTGGAACCGTGGCTTTCATGGAGGAAAAAGGAGTCAGTCCCGAAGCCAACCCCCATGGGTGTTGGGGAAGATGAAAC
>VZTX01027273.1:300886-323738 GCA_013400915.1 Pardalotus punctatus | reverse complement strand
CAGGCCGAGTGAAAGGTCCTACATTTTGGGTCAAGGCAACCCCTGTTATTAATACAGTCTGGGGAATAAACAGATCAAGGCCAGCCATGCTGGGAAGGACTTGGGGGTGCTGGTGGGTGAGAGACCAGACATGATCCAGCAATGCGTGCTCAGAGCCCAGAAAGCCAGTTCTGTCCTGGCTGGCATCAAAAGCAGCATGGACAGCAGGGTGAGGGAGGGGATTCTGCCCCTCCACTCAGCTCTGGTGAGACCCCACCTGCCTACATTAAATGGTGCTCAGAGGAACTTGGTCTAGTGGAAAGTGTCCCTACCCATGGCAGGGGAGTTGGTACCAGATGATCTTTAAGGTCCCCTCCAACCCAAGACATTCTATGATTCTGTGACTCTATATTCTATGATTCTATGACTCTATATTCTATGATTCTATGACCTAAGCACTGTGGAGGGAAAAATGAAAACTGTAATAAAAATGTATTTAAGGGAAAGAAAGCATGCTAGTTTTGAATGGAAAGCTCTTTTGAAACCCTGAATCCATTGTCTCTGTCAGATAGGAGTCATGACTGGTTATGTTACAATTAAGCCTACACAGCATTTTGAGGGACTTCACAAAAAGTTGAGATGACCTTGGCAAAGGAGCATGTTGGACCATGTGTGGTCAGGCATGTTGTAAGGGGCCATTAAAATGTACTTAACATGCCCAGAGACAAAAATGACTGGCTGCTCTCAGGCTGTGGTCCGCCAATGAATCTGCTCTCTGAGTAGAGGTGAACAGAGATAAACCTGGGAGACCAGCAGAGGTATGGCATCAGATACTGTATTTTTCAGCCTTCTGCATACAGCCAGTTACAGCTGATGGCACAGTCAGTATTGAGGCTTCAACAGGCAAACCCCTGGCTCAGAAGTGAGCCCCAAATCACAGCCACAAGGCAAGGTCTTGTGACCTCATCAGGTACTCCATGTGAAACCCGGTCCCAGCAGAGTATCTCCTCGAACTCAATGGAAATCATCTGCTGTTCACAGGATTAAAGGGAAAGTCTGTGTCCATGAAAACTAGTATGTGAAACAGTACTTACACACACACCTTTCTCCCAAACTATATCTCTGCAGTGATAATCTATCTGAGGTGTAGGTTTGTTGATGTTAATGATGCTCCTGAGAGTCCACACAAGGCAGATATATATTTTAGTGCTCTCTGAATTTTATGAATACCTGAACTGCATGCTTTGGATCCTGTTTTTTGAATTATTTCAATACTTGTCTAAAGAATAATAATATAATTTTAGTGTTAGATGATTACAAATATGCATAAATATATATTTTTATATATTTATCATATAACACACATACACACACACACATAAATTTCTTATATGCATTATTCATAAATTTAACTGAAGTGAAAATTCTCACATTTGATGAAATTGAAGGTGTTTTCTTTCAGCATTCCATTGTTCTAATGCTTTGACTTTTATTCTGAATGTAAAAGGATTTTAACAAATTTCAGTTTGAAAAAAATCATTTCTTCAATGCCCATGTGGTGTGCCATGTTTCTTTATATGATTCATATTCTGCTTAAAGGGAAGATTTCTAGGCTATGATCACCCAAAATATCTGTTACATTCATATGATCTTTGTAGAAATACATCATATAACACTGTGATACTCTGCAGTATTTGTTTTTCCTTCTCCCCAGCAAAAGCATGTAAAGTCTTTGCACGGTGTTTTTAAATGAGGACAAACCCATAGCACAAGTCTGTAAGCCTCAGTTCTGTGTTTTATCAAGACAAGGTATGAAAGGGTGAGTGAGCTTTCAAGGAAACTCTGCAATCCATAGGACAGTATAAAAAAGGCAGTGATAGTAATTAGCCTTTTAAAATAATTCCTCATATCCTTAAGCACATTATGGTAATTTACAGTACACATCAGATGTCTGTGTGTGTCTGTGGGGGAATGCACATATACATGCATGTATGCGTAAGTGAGAGTGAAGGAGAGGTTTCCAGGCATCTTTGCATGATTGCATTAGTAACTGAGCTGAAATGGTGAAGCAATTTGTAGGTGTCAGTCACTCCTTGGGGGAAGCTTGCTGAATGCATGTCATTAGGTGCCACACAATTTCCTTGGCTTGTTGCTCCCTCTGTGGCACCAGTTCATGATACATTCTTAAAGATTATAGCATTCTTCTCCTTAATTTTAGAGGTACTAATGTTTGGTTAATCTTAACTAATCCCAAATATTCCACCACTCCAATCCTACCATCGCCTGCTCATCAATGAAAAAACCTTTTCTGCTCTTTGCAAGGCAGTTCTTACTGATGGGATTCCATTATTAAATTAATCATTATTATATTAATTATATTAGTAACACATGCCAGAGGACAATAAGGTGATGGCCACTTAGAATTCCAAGTTTTTCACCATTAAAAAAAAAATAAAATCACAGAATCATAGAATGGTTCAGGTTGGAAGGCTTCTTAAAGATCATCTGATTCAAACCCCCCTGCCATAGGCAGGGACACCTTTCACTATACCCAGTTGCTCTGGGCTCCATCCAGCCTGGCCTTGAAATCTTCCAGGGATGGGACATCCACACCTTCTATGTGCTACGTCTTTCAGCACTTCACCACCCTCACTGTAAAGGTTTTTTTTCTAATATCTAATCTAAACCTACTCTCTTTCTGTTTGACTCCATTGCCCCTGCTTCTGTCACTACATGCCCTTGTAAAATGTCCCTCTCTGTCTTTAGTTTAGGCTCCCTGCAGGGACCGGAAGATCACAATCAGGTTACACCTCACAATCAGGTTACACCAAAGCCTTCTCTTTTCCAGGCTGAAGAATGCTAATTCTCTGTGCCTTTCCTCATAGGAGAGGTGCTCCATCCTACTAATCATGTTCGTGGCCTCCTCTGGACTTACTCCAACAGGTCCATGTTTCTTCTTATGCTGGGGACCCCAGAGCTGATGCAGCACTGCAGGTGGGGTCTCACCAGGGCAGAGCAGAGGGGCAGAATCCCCTCCCTTACCCTGCTACCCATTCTGCTTTTGTTGCAGCCCAGGACACGATTGGCTTTCTGGACTGTGAGTGCTCTTGGCTGGGTCATGTCCAGCCTCTCACCCACCAGCACCCCCAAGTCCTTCCCAGCATGGCTGCCCTCGATCTGTTCATGCCCCTGCCTGTGTTGATATTGGGGGTGCCTTGACCCAAGTGTAGGACCTTTCACTTGGCCTTATTAATCCTCATGAGATTCCCATGGGCCCACTTCTTCAGCTTGTTCAGGTCGATCTGGATGCCATCCCATCCTTCCGGTGTGGTAACAGCATCACTCAGCTTGGTGTCGTCCTCAAATTTGCTAAGGGTGCACTCAATCCCTTTGTCTGTGTCACCGATAAAGATATTAAATAACACTGGTCCTGTTCCCCTGAGGAACACCACTGATCACTAATGTCCACTGGGAGGGACTGTGAAACATTAACCACTACCCATTGGATACAACTGTCGAACCAATTTCTTACCCATTGAACAGTCCACTGATCAAATCCATCTCTCTCCAATTTAGAAAGAAGGATGTTGTGGGAGACCACGTCAAAGGCTGCACACCCCCAATGTGTGAGATGATGACTTCCAGTTTGAGCTACCACATATCCACAGACTTACTGTGCATATCATGGCTGTTTGTCTAGCATTTTTGGACACCTGGACTTCTGGTAATTACCACCCAGGATGTCAGCTTTAAAGAAAAGGACCTGGGAAGTCCTGGATGCGAAATTTGGCATGAGCCAGAAACGTGCCCTTGTAGCAATGGAGGCCAGGGACATCCTGGACTCAGTTGGCCCCTTCCTTACCTGGTCAAAGGAGGAGGAAATGACCCTTCCCTTCTATCTGGCACTTGTGAGATATTGTGCCCAGTTTGGGGTTTCCCAGTCCACATAGCTAGATCCATGAGTCGTTACCAAGCTGATTAGGGACTGGAGCAAAGTTGGGTCTGCTAATCCTGGAGAAGTTTTAAGAGGGATTTATTTGCTGTCCACTGCTACCTAGCAAGAGAGAAGACAAAGCCAAAGTCCTTCCAGATGTGTGCAGGGATAAGACAAAAGGCAACTGGCACTGAAACACATGAAAGTCCAAAAATTCTTGATGTAAGACATGGTTTTTTTGATCAAACATGAGGTTGGTCAAACATAGGAAGAGGTTATCCAGTGAGTCTGTGGGATCACTGTCCTTGGAGTTGTTAAAGATTAAACTGGACATAGTCCTGTGCAGCCTGATTTGAATAGACCTCCTCTGACTAGAAGGTGGGCCCAGAGAGCTCTTGAGGTCCTTTTCAGTCTATGTTGTTGTGTGATGGTCTGAGTCACTAACTGAGTCCCTTCTTCCCCATGTCCTCCATGTGCAGCTCCATGTAATGTCCTTCGTTTCAGAAAATGAGATTAACATATGGCAGAAGTAGCTATAGACTGGGAGTGAGGCTATACATTAAATTCTCACAAATGGCATGGAATACAGGTGTCCTGTGTCTTATATGGTTCTTTAACTACGGGGCTCTTGGATACAAGGAGTGAACCATCTCTCTCCTTCTGGGACCTGTCTCTTTGCTTCATTTGCTTTTATATGCAGTGACTCTAAATGAAGTGTTCTGTTCCCAATTGACCCAAACACTTCTTTCTTTTTTTTCTCCTCATTTCTTCAAGAAGAAACAAAACCCATTTAATTTAGTTCAGGCTGAGCCAACTTTTTTTAAAAAATGCTTTGGTTTGGCA
Organism: Pardalotus punctatus; assembly: GCA_013400915.1. Taxonomy (NCBI): domain Eukaryota; kingdom Metazoa; phylum Chordata; class Aves; order Passeriformes; family Pardalotidae; genus Pardalotus; species Pardalotus punctatus. The sequence continues at coordinate 318,982 of VZTX01027273.1, read as the reverse complement.
GCTACATGTGAGTGATTCTCACTGCCCTTAAAAAGGACTAGAAAGTTCAGTGGCTTCATTCCCAATTTATGGGCCAAGACAGTGGCTGGGAAGGATTGTTTTACAGCTTTAGACTCCAGCCCAGGGGCTGAATTTCATTCCAGTTTATCCCCTGCTTCATGCTCATGTTACATCCAATCTTTATATTTTTATTTAATAGAGATGAAAACAACCAAAAATATTCAAAAAGATGAAAGTACAAATCACCATTGGCAGCCAACTTAGCAGTTAAATAGAAACCTCCCTCCTCTGATTGCCTTATGCAATAAAAAGAAAACAGAGAGCAAATATCTAAGTGCATTTCAGATTTCTAGCTGTTCACAGATTTTCCAAAAACAATCTAGAAGATTTTAAACTAGAAAATTTCTAATCTAGATTTCTTTTTTTACTGTGTGAAATTATAAAAATATCAGTTCCAACACATATATATACCAGTATTCAAAGATTAACAACCACCACTCTTCTTTCCTCTTGTTTCTATACCAACAAGTAGCTCTATACTATAGGCAAGCCCCTAGGAGAAGGACCTATAGCACAACCCATTTATTATTATTATTATTATTATTATTATTATTATTACTATTAAATGCTTTAAAAATAAAAATTAAAGGCTGAATTAAAACAGTAGAAAAAGTGTGCTACATGAACATGTGCTCAGGTGGGAATTGAAGAGCATCTGTTTCCTGTGGCCTCAACTGCCACAAAAGAAAGCCAAGCAACTCCATACGCCATTTCTGGAAGCTCAAGACCATTGGTTTTATGTTTTAAAAGCATGGAGCAGGACTCCTTTTGGGGAAGGTGCCAAATAGATGTGTACAAAAGTACTCTCCCTTCACACAAGTAGTGGTCAGGGGTGCACCTTCACTGCTTCCAAATTAATTTTTGGTACACTGGGACCAAAGTTAGCAGTAATGGGGATTAGGAAGACTTCAAGCCCGGCACTGTAAGATTCTTATTTAATGCAGCACAGACTGAGGAACATACAGGTAGCAGGGGGAGTGGCTGAGATGTGAGGACACCCTTATGCCTTGACACAACTCTACAGATCAAGATATCTTGAGGCATCTTCATACAAAACCACCAAGAGTTTCGTGGTGTGTTCTAGACACAAGTGAACCAGAAGGATTTGGGGAAGGCTTCAGTACTGCAAACTGAAGCAAATCTGTTGAAACTGTTTGCAATAGCAATGGAACCGCAATCTCCATGTGCTGAAGGAACAGAGATCTCCAACACTTCCATTCCTATGACTGGCAATATGTCCTTGGACAAGTAAACCATTTCTCATCAGTTTTCACAACTATAGAAGGCAAATAAGAATACTTATTTTTCTTGAAAGGGTTTTTGAAGTCTGCACATGCAAAAAAAAATTTATAAATGTGAGTGTTGTATTGCATAATACTGTCTTTTATGGCTGCTCTGTTAGATTTTGATATTATAAATAAAATGCATCCTTGATGATTTAGAGATAGTGTAAAAATAAATAAGTTAAAAAAACCCAGACAAACCAACTGAACAAAATGAAAAAAAAATCAAACAGAAACAACCTTACAACTTTTCCCTCTATTCATTTTGTGTTAAGAATTTATGTTATTACAGTTTATTTTCCCTCTTTCTCCCAGGAGAAACACACCCGAACCTTCTGAATTCATGGAGTGTGAGAGTTATTTTGACCGGAATAAATTTTGTAGAATTTTTTCTAGTGGTATCGTAAGTTTTCTTTTATTCTGTTTCTTCTAGGAATGCTGTAATTCTGCGGACCTTCCCTGGGAAACTGCTGGGTACTTTCACATTCCTGGCACATACCAGACTTAGTAAGAATACAAGCAAAGTATGGTGGTGTCTCTGTATCATTTTGCACCAATGCAAAGAAGACGTCGGAAATGTGAGACTTTAACTAATATGAAATATTTAATTTAAAATTGCCAATACTAAACAGGTTTTTCTAAATTTTGTGTTTATGGGAATTAAGTATTTAGCAATTGCATGAAGTCTGAATATTTGTGTAAAATGTGTTTAACCTTCAAAAGTACTGAACACCATGACGAGAATATAATCAGAATTTGGAAAACAAGCAAAGATTTAGCTGGAGAGCACTTTTGTATGTGCCTGACTCTAAGAACCTAAGCCTGTACTTTTGTGCTCAGGCAGGTTGGGGTCCTGGTGCTCAGCACCTTGTTAGATCATGACCTCAAGAAGGACAGATTATCATTAATCCCTTCCTGCTTGAGGATGCCTTGTCCCAGCTGCAGCTCTGCCTGGCCAGACCTGTCCTGTTAAACAACTTCAGGTTGTGAAGATGCTTGGCTGAACAACAAAAAGCTCTCACCTACTTTTCTTCATGGCCATAATGTACTTTTCTGCTGCCACTCTGACACCAGGGCTTCCTGCACCCTCTCTGTCTTTGAATTTTCTCACTGTGGGGAAGGTGGGAAGCAGGCTAGCAGGAGCTCCAGCCCTGGTGCAGCCCTGGCTGGACCGGAGGAAGCTTGGCTGCCAATCACCCCTCTCTTTAAGCTATGCTACCCTTGTTCAATAGAGGTAATGGGTCCAGTGGGCAAGTAATAGGTCCAGTGGGTCTATTACACTTTTTTATTGAAAAGCAAAATAAATAGCCCTGTAAAACTCACACACTGCCCCAGGGCTACAATAATTTATGCACCTTCTTTTTCCTTCTTTTTCTCTTTGCCTTTTCAGACTTGCTTGAGTGAACCTTTCCAGAATGGCAGGTAAGAGCTTTTGTAAATTCATCACCAGTTGTTTGAATAAGACAGTATTTAAAATGCTGCATGTTATGTGAAGAACTGTGTCAGGTCTTTGATTTGATTATACACATGTGTAGTACCAAAGGAGATCACATATTACTCAACTAAACTTGTTTAATAGAAAGGGTGTAAAAATCAAAGTATGTACAGTATCAGGTTTACTTTCCAGAGAGAATGTGTTTTTCCACAAAACTAAGGAAAGGGTAATTTACCACTCCAACAAGCTGGGAAAAAGGAGAACATTCTTTCCTAAACAGCAACAATTATGCATTTGGCAAGCAGTAGTAAAAGCAATTCTGCTTTCCTTCTTAGACCGTAGTAAATCTGTACCTGGGACTGATTAGAGAGCAACTAGCGAGGTGCTGCTTTTTTTTTTCAAGGTCTATCAGTGATTTTCTTTTTTTTTTTTTTTTTTTNTTTTTTTTTTTTTTTTTTCATTGTTTTTTCCTTTCTGAACATGTTTTAACAGTGAAGTTAAGACCATCCCGCCATCTTTGTGGTTGTGTCCCACTTGTCCTTCATTGTAGAAGTACAGATTTCTTATAAGGGGAAGAGAGAAGAAACCCCAATGTCAGAAAATCAGGATAATGTTTCAAAAGACATGATAAAGGAAATAATCCTGATGGGAATCTCTTCATGCCTGCATAAGTCTATTCTTCCTTGAGTACATAAGAGCAGTATTTTGAACTGTGCTTTGTCTCATCCAAGCTTGATGCAGATGGCGTAGTGTGATATGAAAATGATGCACCTTTAAACACTTTAGAGAAAACCTTAGGAAGGTAACACAGCTTTGCTGTACCAAACTAAATGACTCACTGCTCTCCACATCTGTCTCTTAAACCTGTTTCTTCATTAAAGGCTACGTTAAGCACCTTTGGAAAAATTTACCTTTGCAGTGAGGGAAAAAAGGCTTAACTACATTAATTAGAGGGTAGCATATGCCCAAGACCAAAAGAATAGACATATTTTCTGAAAGTCTTTGTTGACTTTTATCCTTACTGTTAACAGTTTGGATAGTCTCATTACCAGGTGGCTGTTGTGCAGGATGATTTTATCTCAAGCAGCTGTTTTCCTTTTTTATTTTACTCATGAGAGCGAAGCAAGAGGAAAAAAAAATCAATTTAAAATAAATAAATAACCCTTCCTAAATTCAATAGAACACTTTAGGCAGAGCACTTGAGACAGATGTTGAGGAAAGAGAAAACACAGCCTCTTTATGATTTACTCCTTCCCCTCTCACAAAATTGTCATTAACACCTAAAAATTGTGAGACAGTAGTAATTATTTCAGACTGCAAAACAATGAATAAAACTTTACAGAAAAGGTCCTGCTAAGATTAGTGCTCAGCTGGAAACTGAGACTGCCATGTGGACAATGCCATGGCATAACATGCATGAGAATAGGAGAAGTGAGGAAACTAAATAGATAGCCAGCACATGGGAAATAAAGGGATAGTACCGGGACTGTGTCAGGTGAAATGTCTTGTGTGCTGTAGTAGGCCTCTGCTCATGCTGAGAAGGTTTGGAATAGGCAGCTAATGGTGGAGAGCAGAAGAGTAAGCTATTAAAACAGACAGTGTGGAAAGTTAATTACTTGAGGTTAAACCAGAAGACAAAGATTAATAAAGAGGAAAGCTGTCTTTATGGTGGTATTTTTCTGTGTGTTTTGTCTTCATACTTAGTGAAAGCCACCAAGCTAAGAGTCCTGAAAGGTGACATGTCTCCTGGCTGTAGAACAGTAAGAAAGTGACTTGTAGTAGACAGGCTTCCCTACCAGGTTCAGCCTGAAAGAAATTCCCTGAGAGATGCAAAAGGATACAGATTACTTTCAGCAGTCCTAAATTCCAAGCCTAAATTCTCCTTAATGTTTCTGCTAGGCAACCCCCTTGTTTGAGGCCTTTTTCTGGCTTTATAAATGATCAGGAACCTCAGAGGCACCTTGCTTTCTCTGTTGGCAAAAAGTACAGGGGACCTTGGGGAAATGCAGGCGAGATGAATCCAACCCTGTGTCCCTGTGCTCATTCAGCCCAGGGAGCCTTGCTGGAGTCAGTGGTGCAAAGTAGGAATTTGTCTGCTGGACCTGGATTGCACTGTTAGTGCTTTAATGTGTGAGCACAGCATAAGCAACCTGATTACCCATTGTGATTCTTTACAGGACGGATTTCTTTCTATATGGAATAATGACTGTGCACCACTATTTGAGAGCGGTAGGGAAGTTAAAGCAATAGGAATGTTACAGGCAGGCAGAAGGAAGTCCCCTAAGAACAGAGGACTTACAGATGGACTAGGAATATTCAGGTCTAATGTCTGGATTTAATTTAATTTTTATGCTGTTTTTATAGACAGCCTGGAGTTTCTCTAAAGAATAAGCAAAGATACTGTCCTTTTACACTCCCAGGAGTGTAATCTTAAAAAATGTCTTCACTGTTTTTCCAGTGGCTACTCACATTGAGTTACCCTGTATAGTGAGGCTGTGTGGGGGGGATTCAACCCTCTGGCTCCAACTGAAATTGGTACTGGTTGTCTCTCACCTTCCACTCTTAAAAACACTTGACAATTTGACATTCTCACTGCTAAATGAAACTGACGGAGGCTCATCAGCAATAGGACATTGTTATCAGCCCTGGCAGAAATCATACCAAGAGCCTTATGCGAAGTGATGACTTGCATTTACTTCCAGCAGGATGAATGCAATTGGGTGTCAAGTGTTCCCAGTGTATGACTAGGGAACAGTGAGGAAGTTACTTAAAGAACTTGTGTTCTTCCTGCTTCCATCTCAGTCATCTTAGAAGTAGATTGCAAATTGTTTAAACCCTAAATACCACAGAATAAATGTCTCATTATTACAATGTAGTTTGATATGACTTGGAAAAAAACCCCTAATATGCTTCAATGATTGTTTTCAGATGTTGGTCTTTATCAGACTCAAGATGCTGGGCAAAAGATGAAGGCAAATTGCTAGTACCACTCTGCTTGCCAATAATTTTTATTTTGCTTCCTTTTTTTTTTCCTTCTTTCTTTTCTTCATTTCTTCCTTTCTCCTTTTTATCTTTTTGTTTGTTTGTGTTTTAAATTTTTTTAAGATCCACTTGTATTAATGAGACTAGTTGAGCAACGCACACCGCACTGTCCCCTCATATCTAGGACAGGCATACAAGCCCTGCCTTTGGCAGAGTGATGGAAAGCAGTTCAGATCTGAGGGCTATGAAAAGCCAAGCTGAAATGAATTCTGTCAAGTCATAGCTGAATTTTTCTTGCAGAAGAATTCTCCTTTCCTCCTACTACTGCCACCCAGCTCTTTTTAAATGGTCCAGAATTGGCTGTTTAATATCTCAGAGTTCCAGAGTCTGAGGCTGTTGGGAATGGAAGGGTTTTATTGATGCCAGCTGATGGTGCTCTCATCAGGTGAATGGAGGTGTGTTGACAGCCCTTGGCTGTGCAAGTGAGAAGCATTCAAGTCCCTCATTGAACAGTGACCTCGGAGAAAAGTATATGAAGAAATTAACAGAATTAAAAAAGGGTTAGGTTTCCATCCCTATCATCTTATTTTGTGATACGCACTTAATAAATAAAGAGATAGATTAAATATTTTCCACTCATTGCATTGTCGCTGTGCAGACCTGCTGACAAAAATGAGTAATGTGACATTTGACTAAAAAAACTGACTGAAAATAGGGCCCACTCTACTTAAAAACAGTCATTATCACACTGCATAAAATGAATTGTTGTAAAAACCTTAACTCAACAAATGAATGTTTTTCATCTTTCTCTTTCCTAGCAAGAGGTTCTGGTTTTGGTGCTCTTAACCCTTAATTTACAAAGCATTTCTAATATAGAGGTAGATTATTTGAAAGGGCATCTCAATAACAGGAAAATAAGAGCCAAAAACATCCTTCCAAGGAAGAAGCCATCCACTGGTTTTTGGTTTATTTTTCTGAACATGGATACTGCAGCAAAGGCTGTGGGTAGGAAAGAAAGGATGAGGCCTCCAGATTTGTGTTTTGCTGTAGCTGCAAGTCTCATGGGAATCCACCAAGACAGGGTCCTCTGCTGTCCAAATCTAAGTCCCTGGAGCCTCAGCAATGCAGTACATTAAGTTCTTCTTCATTTCCTTGGCATCCACCAGGATGGGAGAAGCTCGAGTGACATTAACCCAAATAAACAGGTGAGAGAGTGCCTAACTGTTGCTCACATTATCCTTTATTTTTCCTTGTTTTTTAGGTGTGTGGTGCAGTAGGAAACACCTGCATGGGGCTCTGGTCTCTTTCTACCAAGCTGACTTTTTTCAGCCATGCACTGGCTTGGGGTCAGCCCTTGCAAGCAGGTGTTTTCCTTCAGAATAGCTTTCTTGTCTGAATCCAAGTGGATCACAAGGGCCGAACTTCACTGCCAGAGGTCACAGGTCAAACACGGCAGCACGGGGTCCCTTGGGTACTGCACTTACCAGGTGTTTAATATTATCAGAGGTTATTTGCTGAAACTGTGATAGAGTGTTCTCAGCGATTCAAAATAAATTTAACGAGAACAGTTTTAAAAGCCCCCACATTAGAGGATGTCTGTTCAATGGACAGAGAGGTTAAAGTTAATTCGATCAGGCATGTGTACTTTCTCCAAAAAGGAACATATGCACTCAGCGGCTTGGCCCCATTTGTTGCAATTTTGGGTCTCATTTCCATTTGCAAGAAAGATAACTACTTGCATATGGAAGCAATAAATAAGAGAAGTCATTAACATTTCTCTAATTTAGGGGAAGAAAAAAAAAAGTCTTAATGAAGTAATATCTTTGCCAGGGCAGACAGAAATGTAAATTGGAGATTGGAAGGAAACCTATTAAAGGAATTGCTATGTTACTAGTCTTTTTTAATCTAATGAATTTATGAATTGCCACTTGTTATGCCACAGACTTCGTTAATTTCCTATGTGTTTAGTTAAGGAGAGAAAGTATGGAGCAAGAAGAAGGAGGGGTGAAAGGAAAATGCTTGTGAACAATGAGCCTGAGCAAATATTTTTGTACAATGTGTTAAGGCTATTAAGTTCTAAATTTGTGACTAAAACCAGCTATATTTAGAAAATCTGAGAAAGATTGCCCTGCACATCTACTGAACAGGATGATATAAATTTCTAAAACTTTTCCTGTGCTTATTTTTCCATATTCATACACCCTTGAAAGGTGTAAAGGGTTAAAAGGTCATGACATTTGCTGAATAATTTTATTGAAAACAAGAAATATTTTAAGAAAGCAGTGTTACCTGATGGTGCCAATTTACTAGTCACACGTCTGTGGGCAGCACTGTAAAAAGTTATAGCTAATCAGATACCTCTTGGGCTTTCTTTAGTGCAAAGCACAAAGAGGAGTTTTCATTCTCTTTTTTCCTGTGGATTGCAGAAGCTAAAATAGATACTGAACTTTGCTTCTCAAGAACCATAGTACCCCAAGGTGGGAATTTTTTCTAGCTTTTTTTTGAAAAGTCAGCTTTTATTATGAAGGATATGACAGAAGAGGACAAATATAAAAAATATTAGAGCAAGCATTGAAAAATAAACCCTGTTATATTTAATATAATTCTTCAGCAATGGTTGGCAAATTAGTGCTTTGTGCAGCGGATAGCGTTTTGCAGTCCTATCCTCTCAATGCACTGGAAAGGTAATGGACTGGTCCTCCCTCCATCAGTCATTGAGGCCTTCCCATGGTGCCCTATCCTCACACATGTCGAGTGAACGAATGATGCCAATTCAGTGGCTTTTTTAAAGTGTACGACTTAGAGATAGCAATGCTAACAACTGCGTCAGCAATTGCTCTCTAAACGTGCAGCAGCATCCCCTCCCAGACAGGCAGCTGAGTGAGCAGTATCTGAGCCTGCCGACATCGGCGCTGGGTAGCTGCAATTTCCTTCAGTTGTGAGGGCAACCAGGTATTGAAAGCAATTTCTGAGTTGGCTGATTCTTGGGCGTTGATGAAAAATGTTCAAATAGCAACATGTCGAGGTACCAGGTGGCTACTTTCCCATCCCTGGGGGCTGTGGAGAATTAATTGTAATAGTATCCCTTCTGAATGGGCCAGCAAGTATAGACTGAAAAATAAGTTACGCTCATGTGTGTGTGCATAAGCATATACACGCTCTTGGAAATTCAAACCAAACCTTGATGAGTTTAGATAAACTTCCCACGGCACTTTTCTTCAGCTTAAATCTGTGCTCCTGAGTGGTTCTTCTGGCTCCACTTAGACCTCTCAAGCCAAAGAAAAAAAACGAAACACACAAACCAAAAAACAATGCAAGATCAAAACAAAGGCAGGTTTTGTTGCATTACTGGCATAAAAGGAAACAGAAAGTAATGGAAAGCTAACTAAAATGTCTCTTCTCAAGAGGCCCATGTCTGCATTCTTGAGGGTTCAGATCGTTTGGATAAACTCTGTACAAGTATTCAAACTTTTTTGTAGGCCTTCAGACTGAGCTTGCCATTTTTGTGCTGCTGTGGAGCTAGACTCGGTTTGCTTTCTCAGGCTCCTGATAGTGAAAATATTTACCAGGTTTGCAGAATCCAGAGAAATCATGAGTGTGTCCTTTGGATTTATTTCACCACTACAAGGGAAATGTTTCTACTAATGAATTAATCATCAAGAAATTAAATAGAAGTTGTTGAGATACAAGTCTAGGCCTGAGAAGATCTAACCTTCCAGTCAGGTACTGCTCCTGACCTCCTGAGGGATTTAAACAAGCCACTCTTAACTTCACTGATGTATTTGCTAATACAACAATGAACTTGCTTTGTCAGATAGCATGGAAATGAGCATATCAGAAAGCCTAAAAATTGACTAAGTAATTCTAGAAGGATGAGTAGAATACTGTGGTTTTAGTTGGCTAGTCCCAGGTACAATCCAAGAAGGAAATTCTTAGGAAGCCTAATGGACTTAAGTTACTACTTTGGTGTTCAAAGTTACTATTTTGGTGCTCAGTAATATTTAAAAGAGCTTGGATTTTAAACCACATGAAAAATATGCCACCCTGCTGTTCCCACTGGCACAAGCCAACAACTCAAGAAACTACATCTAACCCATATGCCAGTAATACATTAATTATTCATGTTTTCAATTACGTTTTGTACTAACTTCCATGAGTAAAACTGAAAAATATAAGCATACACCATCAAAGAATTATCCATGTTTTTCTTAGAGCAGGCACTGTATCTTTGAAAAAGACACCTTTCCGCTTGACCTAAATGGAATAATTCCCAATGAAATTTGTGTGAGTCAGAGTGGGAGTCCTTTTCCTCTCCTCAAAATGATCAGGCTACTGTAAAAGCTTCTGAAACTGCATAAAGTCAGAGGCTCAGCTGATGCTGTGGTGATTATGGAACAGCTTGGGACTAATGACTGTTAACACCAGCACTGGAGCCAGTATGAAGGCCTGGAAATAAATTAAATATGTCTGTGTTTAAATGAGAAAGGAAGGGAATCTGAGGTAAGGGACTTTTAAGAGAAATGTCCTGGACTTTGATAACACTGACAGTTTTCAATGACTAAATACTAGAAATTTAACAAGCAGCTCATCTAACTTAGAAACTCATCTAGCTTAACAAGCTCCGTCTAACTTAGAAGTCACCATCAAAATTATCTAAATCTGAAGCCTTAGCTTCAGTGTCTTACATGATAACATAACTTTGAAGGAAGCTGGACCAAAGACACAGTAGAAAAGCCTTTGTAGTCTTGTATATTATGTCCTAAAAATATTAGTTGAGACTTATGACAGATATCAGAAAATTTTGGGTGTTTCTTCTAATTTGGACTTCAGGATAAGTGATCCTTCAATGCTGTAATTTTAAAGGTCAGATCTACTACTGTAAATAAAGAGCATTTTGATATATTAGATTTTAAGAACTGAACTCAGCAAAGCCTGTCATTCATCACCTATCCTTCTACTCTGAAAGTAACATATATTCCATATATTTAGTATAAGAAAACATCTGTTAAACTTATGCTTAAGTACATGTGGCATTATGAAGATACATTTAAAATATTATAAAAATACTTTGTTTTTCTGCTACATTTTAAAGTACTTCATGGCACAGTTTAGCTTATAAGGCATTATCACACTCCTAGTGCCATGCTGAATGTATTAAGTAACAGGAAAATTGATTACTTTTGTAGTATTTTGTGTGTGTGTTCTAACCAGTCATGTCTTTCCCATTTGTTGCCTCTCTAGTACCTTACAAAAGATATGAGTGATATATATATATATATCCTTTCTTTTTCATATCAGTGATCACTAATTGAATATTGTGTTTCTGTGTTGTGATGCATTAACACTGAAAAATAATCTTGATATAGGAAGGAAAAAAAATCCCAGTCCCCCTGGAGACTGATAGTGTGAAAAGATAGGAAAAACAAGAAAATCCTTTTCTCATTTTTCTGGAATACAAATTCATTAACTTTTTTGGGTTTTTTATGATTAATTGTATCTTTACTGTTTACAGAATTCTAGGCGCTTGCTATATGTGACTTCTTACTTAAGCGTAGTTTCACAAAAAAAAGGCATTGCACAGTTGCAGTATTCTAAGCACCAGTTAAAATAATTTAAAAACCTGTTAAAATAATTTATAAATACCTACTCACAGATATGAATTACAGTTATTTGACATTTACTAAAGAGTGTGGAAAGATGTCGAGATGGGAATTATCTATTACAAATCTGTGACTGGCACTTCAAGCAGCATGTAGCTCCCATGAATGAGCTATTTTCTTTTGTGGCATCATCTTGAAATGACTATTTCAAAAATGAGGTTGAAAACAACATCTAAATTACACCTACTAATTATTTGAGGTGAAGTCAGCAGATGTGGTTTAATGTAATGTGTTTCATTGCTGGTCCAAATACAATGGTCCAAAAAAACCTTTATGCTTCTTGCTTCCTATATGCCCATCTACTGTGCCATTTGATTTTAGCAGTCGTCTTCATTGGTTCAGTAGACTAAATGTAAACACTCAGTGCTATTTGTGATACTCCAATATACGCAAAAAATCCACATGGCTGGTAGAAGCACCGCAGGAACTTTGGGACACATATGCCCTCTAGAGCTACAGGTGGAGGCCAGGTGAGGTAAGCTAGGGTATCCCAGGGGATAGTAGAAAGAAAACTGTATTTAGACAGGTCATCAAACCCTCTTGGAAAGTTCAAAGGTTTCCCCAAAGCCCTGTGCCTTGTCTGCAAGTTATAAGCAAACATTTTGAATACCATGGGGTGCCTCATATGGTGGCCAACAACAACGTTTAGGAACACAAATCTTGTCCTCTGGAATTATTTAAAGGATTAACAGGGTTAAATTTATTTAAAATAAAAATAAAATTTGGCCTTCTAGTGCTCAGCCTAAAGTGGACCCCTATTTTTCATCTGTTGAAAATCCCTCTAGACTTCTTTGCATCTAATCTTATATGCCTTGTGCTACCTGAGATGCCTTGTAGTAACCAAAACATCTGCATAATTCTGGCAGAGGTGGCACAGGATCCATGCACCACTGGTGATCCATCCTTTACAGCTCCATTACTGGAGTGGCAACTGGTGTCTATATCAGGAGAGATGCTCTGCAGGGGTTGACAGCAGCAACGTCAAAGGGAATTAGGTGAAAAATGTATTGCAAATGTTTGATTGTATTGACTACAAAGTGAGCACAGATACCAACCTAGGGACACCTGCATTTAAATTCCTGTTGTTTCAGACAGATTCCTGCCCCAACTCCCCTCAGCTGGTTGTTCCAGCACAAGGATTTGCTGGTCTTCAGACTGGTGCCAAAGTTTTGCCTTAAGTTTCAATCCAGAAAATACTGGTCCTCTGGCCATCATAAAGATATTTGAATTATGGACTTAGCTTTAATTATCTGAAATCACTAGGATTGTTCATCAGTTTGCAGGAATGAACACCTCTTTTTGACTTCTTTCATTATAGGTCAGGCCTGTTTCTGATATCGCATGAGCAATATGCCAGAACAAGAAAATCTTGTGTCAGCTGAGGTGGTTTAATGACTTGGGATTCGATTTGAAAAATCTATTGTTCAGCTTCAGTAACTGAAGGAGGAGTTTCTAATAGTCTGAGGTAAGTATTTACTAAATATCCCCCAACACAGTAAAAAGCACAACTTGATTGTTCGTCTCTTTATACGTACAACTCCCAGGTGCTATTTTGTGTTTCAATGGTAAATAACAACTTTGATAGCCTTCTCTGTGGGTACTTTTGGTCATTTATTAGTGATGTTCCTCCATACAAATTGTTGAATACTATTTATGTTTCCATGGACCCTTTTGCTGTCAATTGATTTCACATTCAAAGCATCTGTAATGACTCATTTATTAGCTCTAGTCTCTCATTATTTGCAGGGACTACTTTTATAGATATCATTAGCCTTGAACACCCTCAGCAGTCCTGTTCATGGCCATGAGCTTTCAAGTTATAAGCTCAGTTCTTACAAGTGTTCATCTGTCAAGTTTTCAATCAGTTCTAATTAGTCTCACGTTAAAAAGAAAAACAAAACAACACAGCATCAATAAGCCCCCACCAAAACCCCAAACAACAATTGTGACACATTCTTACTGGCAATGATTCCTTCTTTGTCACATACTCAATCATTTCCATGTCTACAGTTTATGAGCATTTTATAATGTCTGAAACACTTCTAAATATGAATTACATATCTGAAAATTATTAATTACATTCTTGGCATTCCATTAAAGTTATTTATTATTTATTGTGTGTGAGACGGAACTGCCTAGAGGCCTTTGCAAAGGATCAAGGGCTCATTGAGTTAATCTCTTGCTAGGCATATCAATCCAGATGGATGAGCAAATGCAGGAGCACATGGCAAACAGCAAAATCTGTTTGTCAATTCAGTATCCCAGCCTGAAAATACAGCCGTAGCACAGAGGCAGTGGCACAGTTCATACTAACTGGCATCATCAGCTGTCACAGCTTAAAGGACACAGACTAAGCAAAATCAGGCTGGATTTAGACTTATTTACTATGAATTGCCTCATCTGTTCTTTGGCCTGAATAATGATGTTTCCTTAAGAAGGCTTTGAAGGTGGGAGGAAGTGTATGGTTCACTTTTGAATGTGTTATATAGAATCAGAGTGTGGCTGAGTGGAATACTCAGACTGGAAAATGCAAAATTCATCCTTTGTACCATATTGTTATGCATCACCTTTAGACTTCTTAATTTGGTGAATGAGGAAACCAATACTAATGTTGTGTTGCACTGATTCTGTGGATCACAAAATCTCAGAATTGGTTGGGTTGGTTGGTACCACAGTGGGTCATCTCGTCCACCCTTCTTGCTCAAACTTGGTCATCCTGGAGCACATTGCACAGGACTGCATCTACACAGTTCTTGAATATCCCCCAAGTGGACTCTCTTTGACATGGGTGGCATTAAAAGAATTCTTCAGGTCTCCACCACCAGAAATTCCTTCCACCTGCCACCAATAATGTATTTGATGTATTTCTACTTTCAAACTCTCCATCTCCTCCACTTCTGCACTATCAGGAGGTAAAAGACCTAATATTTAGGACCCAACCAATGACCAGGAGGAGTTGGTGTCAATGTTTTGTTCTGTTGCAGGTATCTGCCGTGAGCTGGGGTCACTTGTATGGACTTTCTCAATCTTTTTTTCCCTGTGTATTTTATGAAGGATGATGCCTTCCTTTGGGACCGTGAGTATTCATGAACTTATTATTGATAGCTGGCCTCTGTTTTTCATCTCCTGATCTCCCACATCACTTTTAGCAACCTGTGCTTCATGATGTCAGGACAATGAAGGGTTAGGAGGCTGGTGATATCAGATGCCAGGAGTTGTAGGGTGGCAGCAGGGCTGCTGTGTGAGGCTTTTGCCAAAAGCCACAGTCTTTTATTAACCATCAAAGTTTCTCCCTTTAAAATTCTCATGCTCAAAGGCCTCTGAAAACAGCCCAGAAAATACAACTGAAATCAGGAAATTTCCAAATGGCAACAAGGCCCAATAGCCAAATAAAATAAATGAGCTGGCCTAGGAAATCCTTATAACTTGCCACCCAACAACAATAAACCAACCCCACAACACACAAACTAGAAAGGAAACAAAGAAGTCTTTTAATTATTTACAGTAGTCTTACTGTGGCTCAATAAACATTGGTCAAGGACTAATAAAGTTAGCCTCAGTAAAGTGGGCTTCTGCAGCCATATATAGCCTGTACATTTAACACAGTAGCTTTTTTAACTGGTTCCAGCGGAGCATAAATAAAACCTGTCTAACAGAAGAGCTGTTAACCCAGGAGATGATTTTCTACTTACTAGTTTCACTGCAGTTATTTTATAATTAAATAAACTCATTATCAATTTTTTCCTTAAAGGGACTAGTCAGGGAGACTATTTTAGGGACAGAAAATGGCATTCTGGCAGAAGCCTCCTGTGGTGGGGACAAGATTGTCCCACTGCATCCAATGGTTTCTCTTAAGTTCTTGGTCTCTTATCTGAGGTGACTGCTTGTACCTCCTAGGCATAATTTTGTCTCTGTGTCCTCCCAGAAAACCCTTGGTTAGCATGACTCATCCAAGGGACAAGGCACATGTGGCATTGAATGTCTCTGGCATGCTCTGTGAAGGGCAAGGCAGGGCACTTGGGTCTGGCGGAATTGGGCAGGAGAGAGACAACAGGCTCAACTTGTTGGGCCACAACCCACATATAGTAAACAAGCAACTGAAGAAAATAGGAATTTCCAGTATATGAACTAATTTGTATAAAAAAGAGGAAAACCAAAACCACAATACTGCAAACTCAAATGAATATGATTTCCTTTTTGATGGAAATAAATTTTTTTTTGACCACACTAATCTTTCTCAAGTCTTTTAATAGGTTGTTCCTTCTTTTGCATCAAAATCTTCAGCCTTAACTGTAAGGCTCTTTTTGGACTTCCTGTTTAATCTTCCACTAGTCCAGTTCTCTATCTGGTTTTATCTTCTGTGTTCCCTGAATAGCTGCAGGCCTCTTCCAGTGATTCTGGGTACGATGTATAAATAAGCTGGTATTCAATTCAACTATCTTTCCCCCACAGAATGTGACTCCCTGCAGATCTAGTGCTGGTCTCCTGTCCCCAAGTTTTAAAGTTTCAGTCCACAATATAACAAGGCAACATGAGCACTATGCGTTTCCTCCCTTCTTCCTGTACCAAACACTTAAAAAGTAATTTTTAACTTTAGCACTAATCAAGAAGTGTTATCTCACTGTATTGCTAGTGGCTTTTGTAGGCAGCATCTCTCCTGTGAAGCAGACAAAGTTATCACAGGAGACAGGGCATTATGCATTGCAAATCAGGAACTCGGTACTTTGTAACAACCTAAAAAAATATGCAAGTATGGTTTGAATGAGATACAACAATTACTGGGCTACTAAAGAGATAGGCAGCCAGGAAAATAATTACAAATACAGATAGAAAGCAAAAAAAAAGAGACACTAGGGAAATGTCTTACAATATTTTCTGGTAATCAGTCAGTAGTTTGCTGTCCTTAACATGGGTCAAAAAAAATCCTACAGGTTAAATTCCATTGAGCTTTATGTTATTTTTTAATAAAAAATAATTTAGACAAAGTCCCACAGGAAAAAACTCAACAATGTAGTTATCTTTCAGTATATTCAGATGATAATTGTTATTTGGAGCATAGGTTATGCCAGATGGTATCACTTCAGCAGTTTATCTACTTTCCAGTAACAGGCTATATATGATACTGATCACAGAGAGTTTTTCTAACAGCCAGCAGAGAGTTTATCATAAACAGTTTTAGCTCTTTTAATAGCCTTTCTCTTAACTAAAGTGTCATTTTTATTGAGTTTATTTAACACTGCTGTTGCTTTGGCAAGAAAGAGAGGAGCAATATTTTAAAAAATTGTTCACATAGATGGAATAATTTCAAGTAAATCCATGCAGAAACCATTGATTGTGTCGCAAGGAAATCTAATGTGAAAATATGCTTTTAATCAAATGAATCTTATCCTTATCCATGTTTTGACAGACTTAACAAACTCCAGAAAAGACTCAAGATTATTTCAAGGAGAAAATCATCAAATCGATTTCAGTTTGCTAAAAAACCCACCATTTTCATTTCGATGCAATTTATTTGTTTTCTTCTGAAATATTGCTTTGCTTGGTTTATTTCCCCAAGGTAACTTAGCAGTGGAAAAGACTTTTTCATCCCAGTCAACCTATTTTTTTCACGGATTTTTTAGTCTGGTAGCAGAAGCTGATTATATGGAAAGGAACTTTAATAAACAAAGAAACAAACAAACAAACAAGCATGGCATTCTTCCATAATTCTTATTATCTGATGTGGCCAATTATTGATATTAATTAGTTCAGCATTTAGTTTCAAGTGGGACAAAAAAGCCCTGATAATCTGAAGAAAATTTGAATCTGGCAGTCTCACATGACCTTTGGCTGTTAAGGTGGATCTCCATCAATACTTTGACTGTGCACATTGGTTTGCCTCCTGTTCCAGATACAAGTTGGGAATTTAGATCCCCAGATCCCCATTTTACAAAAACACTAAGTTTGGAAGATAAAAATAATATTTAAGCCAAAGATATTCTCTCTCCTTAACATTTCTTACTAGCTGCATTAATTGCCCCACCTCACTCCTGCTGCCTGTGAATCCCATTCAGAAGCTTAGACTCCCACCAAGACAGTCTGGATGGAAGGAGAACAAATGGATGTTGTGAATTCTGCTCTCAGAGAGGGACTCTGATAGAACACACCAGTTTCTCTAGGCTGTGTTGTGCATGTGTGTGGCTCTGCTATGGTCAGTGCCCAAACCCCAATGAAATTTGGAAAGCCAGTTCTTTCTTCTTGAGAGATAAGACTGCTACCTCTCCCTTTCTATTTCTGTCTCCATCGTGTCATCTTTTGTATGCACCACTCAGAAAATTCTGCAACCAAAAAAAAGATTAGGCACTATAAAAATGGTATATAACTTACCCTATGGATAGATTTTCTTTCCCATACCTACTTTATAGCAATGCCTGAGGCATATGACAACAGACCCTCTTCTTTTCTCATGATTTATGGACAGCATTAGACCACTAGCATATTTTAGTTCCTCTTTTCACTGTGTGCTCATGTCAACTTGTAAAGATTTATTTCTCTTTGATGCTTTTGCCCAATGGGAGTTTAAAAAGCTGGAGATTTAAGTCTTAGCACCACAATGATGTGAACAGTGTTCTCTGTCCTAGCTCCTTAAATTTGTACTACGTGTGAGAAGGGAAGGGAAGGGAAGGGAAGGGAAGGG